>BLKR01008147.1:0-22500 GCA_011170035.1 Teleogryllus occipitalis
ATCTTTTAATTTTGAGGGTACTTTACACCAAACCCCATCATATTTACATAATTTCCTCAAAAAGAGCTCCAATTTTTCTGTAAATCTATTCCTCGAAGCACAAGATGTTTAAATGTGGCTTACGTTCAATTTTGGGCGAACGATCTGAATTTTCGAAAATTGCAAACAAATACCTATTAACATTGTCGAAAACAAATATTAACGCTAGAGATTTTTGTTTCATGAAATCTCCTTTTAAAAAGAGATATTAAATTGATGTAAATTAAACACTCCACTCTTTCCTAGTAATGATCCACTCTTCACTAGTAATTATTGCTGCTATTGGGTCTAACCGCTTCCTTATTCTTTGGAGGGCTACTGTTTTTTTGAATGTTTTTCCAACAGTATTATCTCAAAAGTACTGGATGAGAACAGTTGATATCTGGAGCTGAAGGGATGGTGTTAGCTCCTATTGTAGGCCTGGTTCCTTGTGATTCCAGTGAAAAATCAGTAACTGCACTGAAACAGCAGAAGCATCCGCCAATTGATAATCATAAGTGAATCACCATGTACTGGGTAGGGGGGAGAACGAGGAAATCTATATGAATTGTCGCCTGCTCTTTCTTTCTCAGATAAACACTTGGATAGTTTATCAACATCAAATCGAAATTTTAGCGCCTTTGATGTAATATTAAACATAAAAAAATCCCTTCCAGTTGTCTGCGTGTTAATTTTTAGTGTATCAAAATAGCCCCGACACCCGTATTACATTAGCCTCTAAAGTTGTATCATATTAGCCCCACAAATTTGAGGCTGTATATATCATGACACGATTAATATTATTGCATTCTTTTAACGCAGAAAAGAATATTAATTCTTTCTTAATGATAACCTATTTTCAAAAATATCGTGTCATAAAAAATAACGAAGTAACATCAAAAGATTTATATCACGGAGGTAAAGTTTTTGACTGGAAAAATTAGGCATTTTAGTTTTGATTTTTTTCCTCCCAAAAATTGTTACATTCTGAGTGTTTGCTATATGGTCATTATAATAGAATATATTTCCTATCATTTTTGACATTTTCTTGTTAATTTTGGACATAAATAAATAACAACTCTTAAAGTGTAATACATTAACTCCAATTTTCTACTGTATAATATTAGCCCCGACTGATCTTTATAACATTGTCGAAAAACAATATGAACGCTAGAGATTTTTGTTTAATGAAACCTCTTTTTAAAAATAGATCTTGTATTAAGATAAATTGAACACCCTGTTTTCTTTTTTAAAAACTGCAAATGCTTCACTTTCTTTTCGCATCGGAAAGGAGGTAGTCTTGTCGTGTACCTGGTGGTGAGGGGGAACCGTGTGAGGTGAGTTAACTTTAAAGACCCGAGTTCGAAACCCGACGAGTAGAAAATATTTTCTGGAGCAGTAGGTGTTTTCCCCCCTTTTTGCAGGTTCACATAGTCCGTATTGAATATTGCATAGCAATTAGGAACAATACGTGAAAATATATGCTGTTGAGGCAACACTTGTTTTGAACATAAAACACTTTATAAATAGTATGCATAGTAAGATAAACTTTATTTAGGTGAGTAAACTTAGACCATTCACTTTGATTCTCTAAATTAAAACTTGACGTAACTGAGAACAGTGTCGTCATAAGAGTTACTATGATACATATATCCTTTATTTTAGAATCTTAGGCCCCGAAACGCGCCTCAAATTAATTATTAATATAATAGCAATAGTTATTTATACATAATATAATTTCATAATTATTTCCAAAGAACCGGAACGCCGTTCCGTCGCGTACCAACAGAAATCAAGCCTTTTATATACAGGATATTCGGGGAAGAAATGTCGAATCTTCGAAAAATAGCTGTTTAGACATTTTTAAGCTTATTTTGTCTAATAAACTACGCGGATATTCCAAATGGCTAATCCGCAATAAACATTCAAAAGTTGGTTTGGATATATGTTTTCTAGGCAACTATTTGCGTTGTAGAAGCATATAAACACTTCATTAATATCTAAATTGTTTATGATTAACAAAATAAATGAATACATTTGATCAGAAAGAAAAATTAACCTAGAAATAAAAAAGCACCCAATTTTCACAGTTCGACTGCTTTTTTATTTCTCGGTTAATTTTTTTCTGAACTAATCTATTAATTTATATTGTTAATAATAAAGATGTTACGTGTTTCTGGTCTGTTTACATGATTCTAGAATGCAAAGTTTTGCGTAGAAATCATATTTTCAAACCAAAATTTGCGTGTTTATTGCAGCTCAGCCATTCAAAATATCTATGTATTTTATTAGACAAAATATGATTAAAATTGTTTAAACAGCTTTTTTCAAACTTTCGACGTTTCCTTCCCCGATACTCTGTATATCCATGCTTCTTTAAAACCAAAAACAATAATTTGCGTACTGTTAACTAATTAATTAAACTCATGGCAGTAGAACTGTTAACATAAGTACTGTCACACATCTTTCGCAGGATAAGGAGTAAAATTTAAAGAAAAATTATAGTTCACATGAGTTTTGACAAATTACGTCTTACTTTCTATGGTATTCAAATAGTAACATTATATTACAATATTCAATTAGTTAACAATTTCGGCTAAAGAGACTTGTTTGATAATTCTCCAATTTCGTATTGTAATAAGATATCTTATGATACTCATGTCGTAAATAACTATTTGACAACTATTATGTTTAGTGTATGTGTCTAGCAGGTTTTGTATTATTCTGAGAAACTGGATCATCCGAATCACGTTTACTACGTTATTCACACAGGAGCACATGAATCTCAAAAAAGTATTTAATAATATAATCCTTGCTGAGGAATCAACGTTTTATTGATGATTTTAATTTTGAAAATTTTCATTAGTTTGGATGTTTAAATATAGGTATCATGTGTAATTACATGTCTGTTAAACACGATAGCATTATATGAAGCAAGAAACATTGTTTTTCATTTGATCATTCAACTTCATCAATCACTCAAAATTACTTTAATTTTCTCTGCTTATCAGTTTTTTAATCTCAGATCTTCGATGAAGACATGAATCAAATAACATCGTAGATATTTGAGTGTTTTAAAAATAATAACGTGAATAAATGCTTATATTTATTGAATTGGTTTTATAATAACCTGTAAAAACACGGATTTTCTGTTGGTTTTGGGGATGTTGAAAACATTCAAATAGTAAAGGCAATGTTAAGCTGGTGACCTTTAACATTGTTTATTTGATATTTTTCTTAGGGATAGTTTATAATGGTTAAACGTTTTCAAAGAGTGCACAATAGATACCTCGAATGGCCCGTTTCCGTTTAATAAACCGCTACGTTCTCCCTGTACAGATGGTCGTGCAAAATTCAAGGTTTTGATAGATTCGTAGAATGGCGGCCAACAAACCACCTTCGAACTCTGACGATACTGAAATGTAGTCTGTGTTGGGAAGGTCATATCACTTGACCACCACTGTAAACAAACGCTAAATCTCTTTGAATTGTTATAACATCTGTTTTGCTTTCTTTTAGTGATATCAACTCGTTTTACCAAATACGTGATTTTGTTATATTTTTACACGCTACAATTATTTAATTTTACAAGTATTTATTTTCAAGCATTTAGGAATTCATGAAATTTCATTGAAAAGTTCGCCAATCTAAAAACCTTTTAAATGTATATTAAATATATTAATGTTGTTTAAAAATATGTATTAACAATGCGTAGATTTAGCACATAAAGCTCTGATTTGAATATTATACAATGAAATCATCAAATTAACAGTTTTAGAAAGGAATGATAAATTGAATTGAAAATATTAACTTAAAGTTTATATACGTTTATGTAGAAATTTCTATACTTGTGTAAGTATTGTCATGTGTGATTCTACTCATGTGATCTTTCAAAACACAAAATTGAATATTTCTGTATTTGAAAACCTTAACACTACAATCATCCAATCCAGTGCAGTTTATAGCAAACAGCTAAGCAATATGTTTCCCTATTTTTTAATGGTAATGGTTAAACAAGAGGAACAAATAGTTTCTGACTCTCGGTGTTAACAGGGGACTTAAAAAAATTAATAATACAGTTATTCGGTTGCTCAACATCCCTTTGATAGAAAAACAGAAACAATTGTTTGGGCGTAATGCACATTGAAAAATATTTTTTTATAATCAATTTCTTTCCTATTTGATAAATATATCGACTTGCAAATTGTAGGACGTAAAAGAGAATATAAAAACCAAATAAAAGTTATGCTCATACTCGCCGTAAAAATACGAATTTAGCATAATGAAATTGGCCACAGAATTTGTTTACAAGCAAGTGCATTTTAAGCGTATGTGGCAGGCAAAAGCGCGGCATTGGAGAACTGTTTTTTCAGTATGCCCTTCCCACGCTATTCTGCTAGCGCGAATGAATTAAGCGCAAACAAATGGGGTCTACTAAGATATTAATTTCTTATAAACAATTACATATATCTCGAGAACGAGATATAATAGCACCGAACGGATTCCGGAATTTTGCATCACATTTAAACGCCATTCAGATTAGACAATAAAAAATTTGCAACAATTGCAAATTTATAAACAATTTCCAAATTTTGCAAATCTAAAGGGGGGAGAGTCTCCCGATGTCCCAGAACCAAAAACAGCGAATTAACAATTTTGCAACAATTTATAATTTTATAAACAAATTCGAAATATGCGTTAGAACGGCCGGGAAAGCTCCGCAAATTGTGCCTGAAATGAATATCTCAAAATAGCAGTTTGTCAGGAGTGACAAATCGATTACTAAAAGTTAGAATAATTGTTGCTAAAATGATAAATATTTACTGGTCTATAGACAATCATTCTGGACGGAAAACCCCGCTTAGAAATATTTTTTTCGTCGTGGCGTACGCGCAGGCAAACTATCTCCTTCGGCAGGGAAATATGACGATATTTCCGTCTCGTACGTAAACGAACTAGCCCCCTCCCCCTAAAACAGCGATCTTTCTGCCCCTTGGGATGTTGCACCAATCACAGACAACGGTGGTTCTACCTGCTAGCGATTGGTCAACGCGTCCCTCCCCCTGCCCTCCCCCAGGCCGAGGGGTGTCCAAGTTTGTCGGCGCGGTGTGGAAGATAGAATTTTGAACGACAATTTTTCTGAGGGAGAGGTACATACCGCGACCAAACCAAATTCAACTCTAATATCTAAAGACAATGTTTATTCATGTCCATCCCAAATGAATAATAAGCGGTGCGACATCCCGAATATTGCTTGGACGCTGGCGGCGGCGGCGGCAGAGCTGGTGTGTGTGGCGGCGCGGGGGTTAAACGATGAATTATTTCAGGGCTGGAGCGTGAGCGTTGTGCTTGTTGGTGTCCGCAGAAGGCGCGGGGCGTGGGCGCTGGCGACTGTGGTGCTGGTGTGGGTGGTGGTGCTGTGGCTAAACGAAGCTGTTCCAGTGCTGGAGCGTGAGCTCGGTGCTTGTTGGTGTGCGCAGAAGGCGCGGGGCGTGGGCGCTGGCGGTGGCTGCGGTGGTGCTGGTGTGTGTGGCGGCGCGGGGGCTAAACGAAGGATTGTTCCAGTGCTGGAGCGGAAGCGATGTGCTTGTTGGTGTGCGCAGAAGGCGCGGGGCGTGGGCGCTGGCGGTAGCGGTGGCTGCGGTGGTGCTGGTGTGTGTGGCGGCGCGGGGGCTAAACGAAGGATTGTTCCAGTGCTGGAGCGTGAGCGTGGTGCTTGTTGGTGTGCGCAGAAGGCGCGGGGCGTGGGCGCTGGCGGTAGCGGTGGCTGCGGTGGTGCTGGTGTGTGTGGCGGCGCGGGGGCTAAACGAAGGATTGTTCCAGTGCTGGAGCGTGAGCGTGGTGCTTGTTGGTGTGCGCAGAAGGCGCGGGGCGTGGGCGCTGGCGGTAGCGGTGGCTGCGGTGGTGCTGGTGTGTGTGGCGGCGCGGGGGCTAAACGAAGGATTGTTCCAGTGCTGGAGCGTGAGCGTGGTGCTTGTTGGTGTGCGCAGAAGGCGCGGGGCGTGGGCGCTGGCGGTAGCGGTGGCTGCGGTGGTGCTGGTGTGTGTGGCGGCGCGGGGGCTAAACGAAGGATTGTTCCAGTGCTGGAGCGTGAGCGTGGTGCTTGTTGGTGTGCGCAGAAGGCGCGGGGCGTGGGCGCTGGCGGTAGCGGTGGCTGCGGTGGTGCTGGTGTGTGTGGCGGCGCGGGGGCTAAACGAAGGATTGTTCCAGTGCTGGAGCGTGAGCGTAGTGCTTGTTGGTGTGCGCAGAAGGCGCGGGGCGTGGGCGGGCGGCGGTGGCTGCGGTGCTGGTGTGGGTGGCGGCGCGGGGGCTAAACGAAGGATTGTTCCAGTGCTGGAGCGTGAGCTGTAGGTGCTTGTTGGTGGCGCAGAAGGCGCGGGGCGTGGGCGCTGGCGTCGGTGGTGCTGGTGTGGCGGTGCGGGGGCTAAACGAAGGATTGTTCCAGTGCTGGAGCGTGAGCGTGGTGCTTGTTGGTGTGCGCAGAAGGAGCGGGGCGTGGGCGCTGGCGGTAGCGGTGGCTGCGGTGGTGCTGGTGTGTGTGGCGGCGCGGGGGCTAAACGAAGGATTGTTCCAGTGCTGGAGCGTGAGCGTGGTGCTTGTTGGTGTGCGCAGAAGGCGCGGGGCGTGGGCGCTGGCGGTAGCGGTGGCTGCGGTGGTGCTGGTGTGTGTGGCGGCGCGGGGGCTAAACGAAGGATTGTTCCAGTGCTGGAGCGTGAGCGTGGTGCTTGTTGGTGTGCGCAGAAGGCGCGGGGCGTGGGCGCTGGCGGTAGCGGTGGCTGCGGTGGTGCTGGTGTGTGTGGCGGCGCGGGGGCTAAACGAAGGATTGTTCCAGTGCTGGAGCGTGAGCGTGGTGCTTGTTGGTGTGCGCAGAAGGCGCGGGGCGTGGGCGCTGGCGGTAGCGGTGGCTGCGGTGGTGCTGGTG
Organism: Teleogryllus occipitalis; assembly: GCA_011170035.1. Taxonomy (NCBI): domain Eukaryota; kingdom Metazoa; phylum Arthropoda; class Insecta; order Orthoptera; family Gryllidae; genus Teleogryllus; species Teleogryllus occipitalis. The sequence goes on from BLKR01008147.1 coordinate 6,941, forward strand.
TGTGTGGCGGCGCGGGGGCTAAACGAAGGATTGTTCCAGTGCTGGAGCGTGAGCGTGGTGCTTGTTGGTGTGCGCAGAAGGCGCGGGGCGTGGGCGCTGGCGGTAGCGGTGGCTGCGGTGGTGCTGGTGTGTGTGGCGGCGCGGGGGCTAAACGAAGGATTGTTCCAGTGCTGGAGCGTGAGCGTGGTGCTTGTTGGTGTGCGCAGAAGGCGCGGGGCGTGGGCGCTGGCGGCGGTGGTGCTGGCGTGTGTGGCGGCGCGGGGGCTGGTGCGCGCGCAGCAGTGCCGGCGCGTGGCGGCGAGCGTGACGGTGGGCACCAGCCGGAACGCCTCCGGCCACTGGGAGGTGCAGGTGGTGCTGCAGCGCCGGTCGGAGGCGCCCGGGCGCGGGGCGGGCGAGGTGCGGCTGGAGGTGGAGCCCTCCACCGCCATCTGCGGGGGCGCTCGCGTCGACACTCTCACACTCACCATTAAAGGTGACTACATTTGCTGCACGGTCGAAACCAAATGAACCACTCTCGTTCTCAATTATAAAGGCAGAAGGCGCAAATTCGTATGAGACTCATTTGTGTCTCGACACTTAATTTCAGGTTCTCCTCCTCCTCCAGACCCTGGATATGTTATCCGTGGGAACGGATATTACAAACTTCATAAGGAGCACCGCACGTGGGGCGAAGCGAAAGTGATTTGCGAAGATGAGAAAGCACATTTACTCATCATCAATTCGGAGGCAGAGGATAAAGAGATTCTGCAACTGCTTAAGGAAGAACAGAATCTTTCCACATCGATGTTCATTGGATTTAACGACATAAACAAAGAGGGTTATCCTGTAACAATTTTTGGTGCGTATTTAAATTATCACATTTTATCTAGTAACTGTATTAAGCAACAATGGTCATTCAATAATTAAAAAGACAAAATGAAGTAGAAAAAAGCTATTTGATGGAGGACTTTCATGACTTATGGTTGGCATCACTGTGATGAGTTGAGAACATCTGACGGATACAAATTGTTAACCTAAAAATTGTATTTAGCGAATTTATTTATTTATTTATTTTACGTCAAAAACAGTTAAACTGTGTATGACGTGCTATGGGGAGAAGTTAATTCTGTACTCATTTTTCAAAATTCTATTTTCAAAACAGCTAAAATTAAGCCGCTCTTCCAAAAAGACAACAAAAATGAGATTCAAAATTATCGGCCCATTTCTCTTCTATCAGTTTTTTCAAAATATTAGAGTGTGTTTTACTTACGAATGGAAACCTTTCTCAGTAAACACGACGCGCTTTCAGATCGCCAACATGGATTCAGAAAATCCATATTTCCTTTTCTTAAAGATGTCGCCTCATCATTGGATCGAAACGAGGCACCTATTGGATTATTTTTAGATCTCTCAAAACCTTTTGACGTCATTGATCATGACATTTTACTTTCAAAATTACCTTCATATGGAATCCGTGGTATTGCTCTAGATTGGTTATCTTCGTACCTTAAATAACGATCTCAGAGAGCGGAAATACCTTACTGGAATGATGGAACATTACGTACGCACCTTTCTCTCTCTTTGCTCATTGCACGTGGAGTTCCTCAAGGATCGATTTTAAGCCCTATTCTGTTCCTACTTCACGTAAACGATATGCCCTCGACGATTCGAAACGGAAGAACAGTTCTCTTTGCGGATGATACGAACATCTTTTGCAGCAAAGAAATCGTAAATAGTACAATATCAGATGTTTCAAATTGGTTCCCAAATAACAAATTAATAGTAAACGAAAATAAAACGGTTTTAATGCAGTTTTCCATATCAAATAAACCATTCTGCGCTCCATTGAAAATGAATGGTGTACCATTGACTGATGTTAAGGCAACAAAATTTTTAGGTCTCTCCAGTGGCGGCTCGTGGTCATGCCATTAGGGTGTGCAACGTTTTTCTTCTTTTTCCCCACTCTCTCTCTCTCTCTCTCTCTCTCTCTCTCTCTCTCTCTCTCTCTCTCTCACACACACACACACACACACACACACACATATATATATATACATTACATGCATGCATTGACACACATCAACATTAATAATGACAATTAAACACAAATCATCTTATGACGTCTGATAGCATGCCGAACAATTCCATTCCATTGTTTCTATTCAGCAATTTTTTTCTGTGGCTTTTTCATTGAAATCATTGATTTCTTACGTTTCATATTTTCAACGCTACTCATTGTTAGTTGCACAAACACCCTTGACAGAAAAAGAACTCTCTAATTTCGGTTTCTCAAAACACATTGAAACGTAGCCTAATACTTACGTTTACAAAATACACTAGAGGTTTGAATACTTCGGAATGGTTCTGTAATTGCAACTCACTTTAAAACACAAGAGAATACACATATTATATACAATTAACATTTTTATGAATGCAACACTGCACAGCAATGCGTTGGCGTTTCCCGTGCTAGTGCGCAAGCTTTAAGTGGAGAGATATCTCACACTTTCTTCGTTCAATGTCATACTTCTGTTAAAAACTTGTGCTACTCGAGTGTTATATCTTCGAGACACGTCAAGGCTTTTCCCGAGATCGCCACTGCGCCTGTGCCGTAGACGGAGCACCGCGCGGGGATTGCTCCAGTCCTCCATAAGCCACCGTTGTTCCCCCTCCTACCCCTGCAGCCCCGCGGCAGCCTAGGACTCCGTTTCCTCGGTCGCGTTTTCCCGCGTGTGCTCCCGCAGGCTTTCACGAAAGAAAGGCGGACGGACCGGTAATCGCAGCTTCCGAATGGTGCGCGTTTTGAAATAACATGTTTCGGAAATGCTCTGAGAGGACTTGTATTCTCCTCTTGTTAAGAGATGTTTAAGAGAAATGGCACCGAATTAATTTGGGTATGCACATGCGAACGTGCGAATACCCACGAGCCGTCACTGGGTATCTCTATTCAGTCAAACCTTAAATGGAACGTCCATTGAATTGAACACAAAATTAACTTAATTATGCTACACGTTCAGAATTCTTTCATATTCTGCTCGCGTGTATATTTCGCGAATGCTCATTCCCGCTTGAGATATGGCATAATATTCTGGGGAAATACATCTTATCGCTCCCAGACTTTTAGATTACAAAAAAGAATTGAACGAATAATAACCAAATCCCACCCACGTGATTCTTGTAAGCCTCTCTTCATTAATCTAGGAATTTTTCCATTACCTTGTCTGTTTATTTACGAATCAGTGGTTTTTGTCAAAAATGACTTGGTTAAGGGCGGGAATATATTTTCAGAAAATGCTGATGTCTATAACACTCGACGTAGATATCATATTCATCAGGTGACAGTTTCAACAGCTCATTACAAAAAAATTAACATACAATACAAGTACATTATTTTACAGCACTTTGCCAGATGACGTTAAACGATTAAATTCGATAGAAAAGTTTAAATCCCAAGTGAAATTGTTTCTGCTGCATAACTGTTTCTATACAATTAGAGACTATACTGAGCATCACAAGAAAAGTAACATTAATTTTAACAATGATATAATGCATTATTTACCATTGGACTGTATAATTCTAAACAATATGTAACAAGTATTGTATCGCAGCTTCTGGGTCAATGACCCCCATCTCGATCAGGTTTTTCGTCCAGTTTCCCTGATCCATTGAGCAAATGCTGAGATGGCCCCTTGTTTTGCTTCTGGACATAAATGTAACTTCATGTTCTGTGCACGTCTTCTAGAATTCAGTGGGAAATACAATTGTTCAAATTATCGTTTCCATGTCGTGACAGGAAGTATTATTCCACAGGACAACATGGATAAGAGCCCAAAATTTATTGCTTCTTTATCCTTGAAAATAGATTTTATTACATGGGAACTTTTTTTTCATTCAAAATTCAAGTAGTATATGACTTAGTGTAGGGATCTTGAATATGTGTAGGGATATTGAAAATGTGCACACACTTCACTTCTCCCCCTAGCATGTCATACGCAGTTTTAACTGTTTTTTGACGTTAAATAAATAAATAAAATAAATAAATAAGATTGTAATTACGTAATGAGCAATGTAGTTACTTATGTTGTTTGAATTTATTTCTCACAGTGAGGCGATGCTCAAATGTTAAATTTGTGATGTTTTTACTGTAAGAGTTAATTGCGTAGAAATGTGTGAGTTGTGTTCCACATATATTTTAATGATAAAAGGCAATAAATCTCTAAACTTATTTTTATTCATTAATAAGGCGATAAACGGGCTTCAGTTCTGGATGTTTAATTTATTCTAAAAGGGTCAAATGTGCTTGAAATACTGTAAAGTTGAGATTAATTCATGTTTGCTTCTTTTGTGGAAGTAAGAAAATACTACTGTTTCTCAATATCGAAATAATTGCAGATATGCACCGCAGGTGCTTCGTTTGAATTGTTCGGTATTTTTCTAGTAATAGCTGACGTGTTAGCAGGTCAGAAAATGCAATAACATTAGGTTACCATTCCCAATAATGCGAGAATGTATGTGCTGGTATATCGTCTCCAATTAAAGTTAGATATTTCTTTTTTAACGTAATCTGTTTCATAATATTATATCATTAAATCATTTATTGTTCACATAATGTTAGTCATTTTTCGGATAGTTTTTTTTAGTGAAATCGTGAAAATGTATTTAGATTTGACAATCAATATAATTTTATCAGGCTTCATATTTGTATTTGAAATTGTATTAATCCTCATATGTCCTGTAAAGGGCAATTGACCTCGGCGCCGATAGATCCCAGGGTTCCTAGTCGAACCCGCGAAGTCTCAAATTCGCATTAACCTTCGTGACTTTAAGTACTACACGCGCAACTTTTCTTGAACGATGACCTTGCTTTCCCCTCCCTTGAGCAACAAACAGTTGAAGCCAAAAGCTCGCAGCGAGCACTGATGACAACATTCCAAGTTTTAAAACTTCGTTGGTGCGAAATAGAAGCTAGTCAAAGCGAATTGCTTTCAGAGTCGAGAACTTCTGTTCAGCTTCAATACCATTATCTAAAGAAATGGCGGAGGCAGGTTCAGGTCCTTCAACGGAGACACCTAAAACTCCTATCTAGTGTCCCTGCTGTTGCCTACCCAGAGCGATGACCTGGCCGCACACGTAGCAGGTTGACTTTGATTTTTCAGAAGTTGGCATTACTGTATATACTCTAGTGGCCGACTTTGTAACTAATACCCCCACTCCGCCCGCATTTCCTCAATCCATCGTTCAAGAAAAGTTGCGCGAGTAGTAGGCTTGATATGCTCGCTACTAAAATGTCGAATGTCTAAGCCGTCGAACTCAGTGATGTAAGTTTAGAAATTCAAATCCTTATCGATTTTTTAATTTTTGTAAAGTATAGAGAATAACACTGGTGAATAATATTTCATTTAAACTTTTGTATTATCAAAATATTAAAGAAATTCGTTTAACTGGAAGTTTTTGAAGTTATGTGGATGAGTTAAGGAAATAGGAAAATCATTTATTTAAAATTACGTCCTGTTACAAAATGAAAGAGAAAGTATGTGTTGTATAAATACTGGTTCTATAAATACGAGACAGTTCTATAAATGTTTATCCATTGTTTCAGGTGATCCTGTGTCTGCCCTTGGTTATGCTCGTTGGCATCGTGGTCAACCAGACGACTTGGGTAAAAATGAAGACTGTGGATCTGTTATTACCGAAACAGGAGAACTCAATGACATTCCTTGTGATATTAAAATAGGATTCATTTGTGAGCAACGTGTTTGGTAAAAATAAACATTATGTGGGACGATCCTACATTTTCTATTAACCTGTTGGCTATTCAATGCCTAGAATCCCTGATATTTTAATCCTAATTATATTACGAAAAACTAGTGGGGTTAAACGTAGCTCAGATTTCCTGCTATTGTTTATAACGGTTACGTAAAATATATTTCAAATTGTGTGTATCTGACATTAAGGCAATATAACGCACTCTCATCGTACTCATTGGCAAAACTCCCAGGAGGTGGGAGGAACTGTCCCTCAACAGTTATTGGTATAACGGGGAATGTTGGAAGATACTCCTTAGTAATCTGTACCTTACCAAACGAATGGTTTCACGCCTCCGAATAATCGGATGCAGGGGACACTCATGATCATGCAGTTTGAAGCACAACTCACAATGCTTACTTTTTAGTATCTTCTGAAACCTACTTTACAAGTAACTAGTGGTGCTAAAACAGCACGTACTTTCTTGCCCGTACTTTCACGCAAAACCATGCGAAAAGTACTAAACCTTGGAAAATTTTTACATGACTTTATTTCAAAATTTATCCATTACTTTGAAAAAATTTGAAAATGTCCCAGGGGCTTTATGTAAAGTACCCCCCAAAATTAAAATATCGGTTTCAAATTTAAGAGCCTACGACACCAGTCATATCGATTGGGGAATATCAATTTTAGAGAAAATCGACAGAACGGTTTAGCCGCTAGCATTGTTCACAGAAGGACCGACAGACACACGTTTTGCCTTCATTCTATTTTTCGGTAACAAGAACATGGATTCTGGCTACATCCCGTGTTAAAGGATTTTTTTAGTACATTTAGCAACAGGATTTTTTTTCATTTAGTACTTTTTAGTTAAAAGGACCCTGTAGTAAAAGTTTTTCTGCCGAAAATTTGCCATTTTTCTCGCGCAGCATTACACAACTTTCTCTCTACTGCGTAAGCGACAGCGAGAAAGTCAAATGAACCCCTTTTTGCGTATAGGGTCAATGATATGCTTAGCAACACTAAATATATGTATCTCAATGACACACGGTAGCAGTTGTTACCAGTTCAATATTTTACCCGGTCATAAAATATTTCTCAAACCTAACACTTAACGAAAAACCTAACTCTACAGAAATAGTAAACAAATGTAATACTTAGATACTTTCTCATTTAACACAACGGTTTAGTTTTCTTTTGTTAAATATTTATTTGAAATAAATTATGTTAAAAAGGTAGTTTTCGGTTTCTTAATATTTAAATGAAATAATACTTTTAGACAACACGATAAAAGGGAAATAGAATTAGTTTTAGAAATACTCGAATTGCCATCTGTGTAAAATTAATAAATATGTTCTATGAATAATTAATAAATCGCTAATGATCATAGCAGTGGAAAAGACTATTTAAAATAACGTAGAGTAGTAACGCCAAGTCGTACGACAGAGAAAGTTCTCTTGAGGTCATGGACACAGTAGTATTAGTATACGTTAGGGATTCCTGAAGAATATCCAGGCACACAAACTACAAAAAGAAGAAAAGGAAAAAAGATTTTTTATAGAAAGGTTAAAAGTTTAAAAAAATTCGGAATGAATTTAGAGTGTATTCCTTGAACAATAAAAAATATTTAATAAAAAATACCTCGAGAAAGTATTAACTGAATGATAGCTCTGATTAATCAAAGAAATGTAACGATTCAACCACTAAGAAGTATGAACGAAGGACTGACTAAAGAAAGGACGGAAAGAGAGATGTGAAAGAGGAACCTCGTCTCATCCCTTATGAGAAGAAGAAGAAGAAGAAGAAGAAGAAGAAGAAGAAGAAGAAGAAGAAGAAATAGAATAAGAAAAGAAAAAGAAGAATTCCCAACCTCATATTTGACTGGAATTGCGAAGATGATATACCATGTGTTACAAAACGCTTTCTTTCATCAAGGAACGTCTATAGCACACGCCGAGCGGCCGAGCGACCGGGAGCCGTTAACTGGCAGTGTGTGACCGTTGGCGGTCGAGCAAGAACACGAGCCTATGCGCTCCCCCACAGTACAATCCTGAAAACGTTAATCTATCTGATCTTTCTGCTCCAACTTTTATTAATAATTTGTCGATCGAGTAATTATTCAACTGTGTAAGAGTAAAACTTAACATTAAACTGTGTAAAGGTAAAACTAACAAGTGTTACGCAGGTGGAGAATAAGCTGATGCAATAACACGCCAAATCATCGGTGTGTTGTTCCTCATGATGCCGAGCTAACGGAAATCTACAAACTATCGTCTGGAAACGCAGCAACGGTTGTATTTAGTTTAAGTTAAACAATTTATGTCATACCAATCATCAATCAAATTTGAATATTGTAAGTTTGCATCCATCCACTTAATTCCCAATTCATCAATTGTCATTCAAATACATGTATCTGAATTCCATAACTGTTTACCAAAGAGCTACCAGAGATGCAAAATAAACATTGGTATTTCAAAACCGTAATCTTAATTCAGATACATCACCATGTAAGTATATCTGACATGCGAAAGTGAGTTAAGGAAGATTACATCTTGTAATATTCAAATCTGTAAATTCAAATGCATATCAGTATTCAGAGCTGTATCGTCGTTAGGTTCTACATGGCCAGTTGACAGCAATTGAATCTAATAGCATCTACGTATAGGAACAGCCCAAATCTCACCAAGTGATGTAATATTCGCGCAAGAATTCTACTGCAAAGAACGATTATTAAGAAGTTTTTTTTTTTTTAGATTTGCATCATATAAAATGTACGATGAGTAGAAAAACGATTATCATGGTGGATAATCTTTTTAATCTTTTTGAATCTGTTCTTTTGAAACATATTTGTAAAATTTATGGTTTTCTTATTATTCAATTGTATTTAATCTCACGGTTGTCTGGATTCTTTAGAATCTTTCCATAATTTCATTGGAAAGGAGCATCACTCATACGAGAACTTGCGTGGGTCCGCGCTGGCACCCGGGAGAAATGTAATCGGTGCGTTCAGCCACCGCGTGTTAATCACTGCATTCCTAAGGCTGCAAATTCAGTTTTGCCTCCTGGAGAATTTCTACCACGGAGGTGAGAAATTGGGCTGAAGACGCTGAAAACGAGAACGCAAAAGTACCGGAAGAGGTTTGCCGGCAGAGACGTTCGGTACGTCGACAAGAAGGCAAAACCCAATGCGTGTATCATTCGCTCCCTGGAAATTCGTCGATTGATTGATTGGTGATTCCGGGCACGTCAACTAAGGTCCCGTAAGTGTAGTGGATGTTTTCATCTCGTGAGGTGACTGATCTTCCCCCACTGGCTAGCGAGATCCAGCGCCAACCTTCCTCGGCTTGCGGGGATTTCCACAACCAAGTATCTCCCACCAGCGGGGCACCGCCCCAGCCCGGACAAGCTTTAAATTCCCGACCGGTCTCCAGGCAAGTGTCGTAGTGCATACTAGTGTAAGTGTGTATAAGTAAGGAGTAACGATAAAGCAAGGAAGAGGAAGGAAAGTTCGCGAGCGGTCTGTGGCCCGTTTGGTAGGGTACTGCTCCGGCATTTGCCTGATTTTGATCGGAGAAACCACGGAAAACTACCGCAAATCAGAGCAGCCAGCCGCTAGAATTATTCTCCTGACCGAAACTGAATTCGACCTATCTATCTAGCTCGTGTCGAAAATCCTGCCACTGACGCGACTCGAACCTATGCTTCGATTTTTCGATAGTAGCCGCTCACATTAGATCATTGTTACACCTCCTGCCTTACAAAATGAATCTTTTTAACAGTGGTAAGCATATTTATGAGGACACTAGCCCCGTTGAGAAGGACGTTTGCAAAGTAATTGAAGCTATTCAATTTATAAGTAGAAACGACCTAAATGTCATCGGCCACTATAGAAAAATCGAAGTTTAGGACCTCCCGGTCATAGGCACTTAATTGTTATCAGTTGATGCCCTGAGCCACCTCTCCCGGTCTGAATCAGTCACTAATAAATAGGGAACGGATTTCCATGTATTTACATGTTTTTACAGGAACTAGATACCTGCATTCAATAATAATTTTTAGAGTTCACAAGACATTCTGAATGAATTGAAACTATTTTTATTTTACATATTTTTACATATTTTGGTATAATTACATGTTTTTACATATTTTACCTACTTCTACATATTTCGTTATATTGTAATATGTTTATATATCGAAACGGAGCATTTCAGATGCACGTTTGCATTATATGCTACGGAATCATCTTTCATAAAGATCAAATGTAATGCTGCCGGGCTTCTATAACCACCATATCTTCGCTATATTTGTCAACCCCCCTCCCGCTTACTGCGTACTCGGAGTCAAGAATGAGCGGATTTCTGTGAACAAAAGTAATTTCAACTACGATTTTGCTCATATTTCAAACAGCACATTCGTTACTCTATCGGGAACTAACAAATATTTTTTTAAAGAAAATTCTCTTTTGCATTGTTCGATTCCCTTTAACCCCCGGGGGGGGGGTATTCCCTTTAACCCCCTCCTCCGCGATCCATCTCTGGCTACACGGCACTACTACATTCATTGGAACACTGGATCCTCGTAAACATTGGATTATATATACTATGAACGTATTTTGTATTTCGAATGAAACTATTATGTGTGATGAAATCTAGTGTAGAATTACTTCTGTAGAAGTAGAACCTACTTTCAGCCACTTTGAATGCTTGTTAAGAACTGATTGGAAACGTTCTACGCACGGAAAATGCTTGTAGAGCACAATTTTAAACACAATAATGAATTTTGTATTTTACATATTTTCTATTTTTTCTTACATGTTTTGGAAAAAATAAGTACATATGTATGTACATATTTTGCATTTTTTATTACAATAAAGTCCGTTCCATACTAATAAAGCTGCGAAAGTGTAAAGATTGCTTTAAAACTGCAGAGGTGACTCTGCGAAAATGAGCGAGAGTTGAAGGGCTACTTCAGTTTAGAAATAAAAGTCGTACTCAAAGAAATAGTGTCTACCGAGAAAAAAGACAATTTAAAGGAAATACGATATTGTTAAACTTCCTGATGTGGCTCAGGGCAACAACTGTTACCACTGCAGTGTCTCTGATTGGGAGATCCTTGGGTTTGAACCCCGTCGGCGGTGGATTTTCAATAAACGAGAGGTGGAATTCAGCCGCTGTATAGAGGAGAATCCTAGTGTCCGGCTGCTCTGATCGATGGTTTTAGGTGGTTTCTCCAATCAATATTACGTGAAAGACGGGACATTAACAAAGATCCACGGCGCGCTCTTTCCGGCCTCATTCATTTCGACCCTGTCTCTCCCTTTTTGATTGATTTTTTCGTGTTTCCGGGCGCGTCAACTGCTTCGGTCGTTAGTCCCGTTAGTGTAGTGCATGTTTCTTTCTCGGGAGATGGCGGTGATCTTTCCCCGCTGGATGGCGAGATCCGGCGCTGACCTACCGTTGGCTAGTGGGGTTTCCCCCTAACCAGGACTCTCCCACCAGCGGAGCACCGCCCCAGTCGGGACAAGCTCTAAGCTCCCGACCGGTCTCCAGGAATATGTGGTAGTGTAGTGCATGTTAGTGTAAGTGTGTGTGCGTGTAATGGGAAAGGATAGGACAAGGAATAGGAAGGACAGATCGCGCGCGGTCCGTGGCCCGTTGGTTAGGGTACTGCTCCGGCATTCGCCTGGTGTTGATCGGAGAAACCACGGAAAACTACCGATCAGAGCAGCCGGCCGCTAGAATTCTCCTCCAGACAGCAGCTGAATTCGACCTAGCTGAAAAGCTAGTGTCGAAAGTCCTGCCGCCGTCAGGACTCGAACCTAGGACCTCCCGGTTAGAGGCGCTGCAGTGACATCAGTTGATGCACTAAGCTACCGCTACCGGTCTCCCTTATTGACAAACACATGCGCGAAGAAATAAAAGAGATCATCTTCGTCAACGTAGTATTTTTATTCAGATAGCCGGCTTTCGACGGCTTTGCCGTCACCATCAGCACACAAGTTACACAAAAATATAAATAAATTACAAATAAAATACAAAATAAGATATCAAATAAAATTACAATTAATTGATACATTTAAATTTTAATTACAAATAGCAGATAAAATTGCGAAAATTGAAATTCAACGGGAGGATTAATTTAGATAATAGCAGTTCGAATTCTCTGGAATAACTCTGACATTAAGGCTTCTATCCGAAAGTTAAAGAACATTTACATGCATGGAAGCGCAGTAGAAAGAGATCGCACTTTTTCCTACCCATCTTATAAACACAGGCCACACTTTCCAGCCCGACTAAGACATTAAAATTCTTGAATTACAAAATAAATTCTGGAACAGAAGCGCTTCAGAAATTTTTCACATATTTCAAGCCAAGCAGAAATCTGAAGCTCTCCTCAACGAACAAACTAATTTCCCTCTTTCCCCTCTACTAATAATTTTACACACCCCGACCTCACAAACTGACCCCCCCCCGCCTCCTCAGACACTTTCAAGATAACAGAAAACAGACCACCTCCGTCCCCTCGCCGGATCTCCGGAAAGCAATAAAAACCCCGTGTCACGTTCCCTCTGGGCACAGTCTATCGACTTTTTCCGAAAGCTACCAAACTCTTTAGGAAACACTTTAGGTCGGTGATTAAAAACAACTTAAAAGAAAGGATTGGTGGAGGGGTTGCATTGTTTGTTCATGATGACATTAAGGTTAAAGTAGTTGCTCACTCCCCATCCACTTTGCCTGGCATGGAATATATGTTTGCGGAAATCCAAATTGAAATGAAACGTATACTTATTGCCGTCGTTTACTGGCCCCCGAAAACGGGCGTTTTATCTGAATTAGAGGTTCCCCTTTCATAGTTTGTAAATAAATATCAGCATATCATAATCATGGGTGGTTTCAACTGCGATCTGAAGGTACCGCTCACAAACTCGGTCGAAAAGTTTATTGATACTATCAACTCATACAATTTACAGATATTAGAGTTTGTCCCTACTCACCTATCATTAGGAACTGAAACATGGATTGATCACGCGATCGTGTCAGATAATTCGAAAGTATTAACGTACGGTCAGATATCTGTTCCGGGATTATTAAAGCATGATTTGCTATTTATGGTGTACTCTATAAAATGTCCTAAACGTAAACATAAAATGATCCGCTACCGTGACTACAAAAATATCAATTCTGAGGCTATGTGCGACAACAGTACCAAAGCTCCCTGGCATGAAGTTTATAATCAAACATCCCTTAATAGTAAAGTAGAAGCCTTCAACGAAATTATATCAGACCTTTTCGATAAGCATGCACCATGGAAAACGCGACGAGTGACACGTCCCGCGGCCCCATGGCTTACAAGTGAATTAAAGCAGTTCATGCAGGAACGCGACTCAGCTTACCGTCGCTTCAAGGCTAATAAAACCATTGATAATGAAAGAGCGTACAAGAAGTTACGAAATTCCGTAAAACAGAAAATTAGAAACGCGAAAATTCGATATTATTATGACATATTTAAGTTAAAAACGAACACTAAATATGTTTGGAACTCTCTGAGAGACCTCGGGATTACAAAAGCAAATTCTTCTGAAATTCCTGTCGACATGTCCTTGGATGACATTAATGACTCCTTTGTAAATGTTTCAAAACCAATACCACCCTGTGTCAAGCGTAACACATTACAGACTCTTGCAGCCAATTCACCTGCGGTCAGGGATAAATTTTATTTCCATAACGTAGATTATCACGAAGTTAGTATGATTGTTCGCTCACTAAAATCAAATGCTAATGGCTCCGATCGAATCACAGCCAAACAATTGAAACTTGTCTTACCATTTGCCCTTCCGGCACTTACGCATTTAATTAATTTCTCACTAACAACGGGAACCTTTCCTCAAGCGTGGAAGCTTGCACATGTTCGACCCTTGCCAAAATCTGAACTGACTTCGGTGTCTTAGAGTTATCGTCCAATTAGTATATTACCGACAGTGTCAAAAGTTCTTGAAAAAATTATTCGAAAACAGATTGTAAAACACTTAACTGATTCAGATCTGCTCAATAACTTTCAATCGAGCTTTAGAAGAGGTAGAAGCACCCAGACAGCTTTACTGAAAGTAACTGAAGATATAAGGAAAGCGCTAGATGATGGCCTCGTAACCGTATTAACACTTTTAGATTTTAGTAAAGCTTTCGACTCTGTAGATAACGATATACTAATTGCTAAATACAAAAATCTAAATTTCTCTGATTCCACTATCTCTTGGATTGCAAACTATCTCTACAATAGGCAACAAATTATAGCAGTTGACGATCTCCATTCCGATCCAAAACTCCACCGCGGAGTACCTCAGGGATCCGTGTTAGGGCCGCTGTTCTTCTTAATTTATGTGAATGACTTATCACGCGAACTTAGAGAATGTAGTCATCATATGTACACGGATGATCTGCAAATTTACATCTCCGGGAAACCGTCACAGGTAACAATTCTAATAAATAAATTAAATAATGAGCTCTCATTTGTAGTAAAATGGTCAATGAAAAACGGATTCAATTTAAATCCTACAAAATCACAAACCAGCATAATTGGCTCTTCCCAAATGCATAAGAAACTTGAATGTTTATGTATTCCTGATGTGCTTATAGGCAATGTGGTAGTTCCTCGTCATTCACAAGTGAAAAATTTGGGCTTAATCTTTGATGATCATCTAAGCTGGGAATACCAGATCCGAAATGTCTGTCGCAAGGTTTATGCATCTTTGCAATCCCTTAGATGTATCGACAAATGTCTCCTTACAAATACGAAGGAAATGTTAGTAAAAACTCTGTTGTGTCCTCATTTCGACTACGGTGATATTGTGTACAACAATTTAAAAGATTCACTCGCTCAAAATTTTGCAATGAGCTCAAAATGCCTGTATTCGTTTCATTTATAATATAAAAAAATACGATCATATCTCCAGAGTTTATAAAGTGAACAAAATACTAACACTAAAGGATAGGCGTTTGTATCACAGCCTTTGTCTTTTATTTAAGATGCTTAAAATGGATTCCCCGTCATATTTAACAAATTATTTCGTATATCTTAAATCCTCTAGATTTCAGAAATCTCAGTTACTCTGTATTCCAAAAAGTAAAACAAACTACTACAATAAATAATTCGCAATTACGGTAGCCCGAGAGTGGAATAAATTGCCTTTTAACATTACAAACTGCTCCTCATTAACATCTTTTAAGAAACACCTGAATGACTTTCTTACAAAATAGAATGTATCATTATACAATTTACATCACTGTAGATTTCGGGTGTCAAATCCAATTTCAGTTTTACCTCCTTTTAGGAATGTTAAAAAGTGACTAATATGTTTAGAAATAACCATAATGTACTTGTTTAAAATGTATTTTTTTTAAAAATTTGTTTGATACTGCCGGAAATGTATTTTCATCCATAGGAGCAGAGGTGGATTAGAGCAAGAAGACGATCCCGTGCAGCATGGCCAGCAGCTGAGGAAAACATCCCAAAAACCTGTCACTTCATTTTTGCTTAGTTACTATTGTATTAGGACGCAGCCTGCCTGGTGGGTTTTCACTGACTAGCGGGTTTTCCTCCAGGGTCAAGCGGCGAGTGAGGTGGTGTGTTTCTGTATTAAAATATTACAGTCGCTCGGGGTGAATACCAGGCTGCCGCGTAGCGCGCAAACGTTTGGAGCAATGCTATTCAACTCAACTTGTTTTTAACTTCCGTCTAATAATTTATAATTCGTCAAATAAAAGTTGCCACATTTCTGTCTCTATTTTAATATTTCATTTATATTTTTAAAAGCTGCATTTAAATTATACTTGGTT
>BLKR01008148.1:0-25005 GCA_011170035.1 Teleogryllus occipitalis
GCCCCCGCCCCCCCCCCGCCCCGCCCCACCCTGACCACATCCGCGATTCAGGCCTCGTCCTCTTTCTCATTACCATACCGTCCCTTTCATTCCCGTCTCAGCCCCAACGCTACCCCTTTCCGGCCCGTCCGTGCTTGCAATTTTGCGACGTCCACGTTTCCATCGCTACTTAACTCCATAACCGCCCCTTCCCTCGTCCACGCCGGCCTCTGCATCGTGTTTGTCCCTTCCCTTTTCCTCATCCCGTCTTCATGTCTTTCCACCCCGTCCTTGCGCCTGGTCCTGTGCTCATCTCTGTATGGATCGAAGTTATTCATCTCCTGTACCTTCCCCCATCATTCTTTTCCTTCACTTCTGTTTGAATCCTACTCCCGCGTTACATGTTTTTTTACATTCCTTTCTTCTAATACTTACTCGTCGTTTTTCCACTTTCTTTTCTATCTCTTGTTCATTCCTATCTTAGGTTTCCATACATCATCTCTCGTAATCTAATTACCCCCCCTCTTTTTAATAAACTTCTTTTTTCAGCTTTTTCATTCAGCTAAACAGCTTTTTTCATTGTTGAATTACGTACCGTATATAAGCCTTTTTCTCTCCTCCATTGACTTCATTCAACGTGTTTTTTCTGCTATTGCCCTGCTCGTCGCTTCTTTTCTTACAGTTTTCGCATCGCAGATTCTTGTTCTTTATCCAATTTTTTTCTCTTAGTGTGATCTGGATTTTTGTACCTTAGATTTTGCTCTTTATATTTCTCGCCCTTCACTTTGTCATTTACATTTTATTACTTTCGTAATTACGATCATTCTAGATTCTATTCATTATATTTTTATGTTGGTATGTTGCAAATATTGCCTGTTAGCTTTGAGTTCTGAAACCAAAATCATTTGTTTCATTCCTCGACTGCGCGGAGGAAAACGGGACGGGAATATTTTTCATCTCAGTTTTGAATTTTACTGCCTTCATGAAGTTACAAAAAATAAATCGCTTTTAATGCTGACAACGTGTGTGTGTGTGTGTGTGTGTGTGTGATATAATCTGCAACGCAATATGTGATACAGGTTGTATAAATTGAAAATCAATATGGTGGGCTTTAACATAGAAACACTTTCATTGGCCATTATCCATTAATTTTAAAAAAATGGATGTAAAACTTTTATGCAATTTTGAGGATGTAACAAGAAAAACTACTACTACTTTGTTAAACAACGTGTTCTGCTATACAAAGAAATACATTTTCTCAAAAAGCAATTTCAAAAAATTAGCTACAATGAAAATGATAAAAATGTCGAATTCATGCCTTAATCAACCTTAAGCCTGGTATCATAGAATGGGCGTTCCACGCTGTAGTGGTCGAATTTATTGTCTTCCATCTGTGATACGGAGGTTCTAATTCCGGTCGAGCCATTTGGAATGTGTGGCGAACAAAGCGAGATCGCGGCAGGTTTTACCTGAACTCTGTCATAACCTCTGCCTTTCCAATCAAAATTATTATTTAATTTCATACATGACTGTTGAGGTACCGTCATCACACAGAAAAGCATATTCTTATATATTGTAATATTTCCATGCAGTGGTTTTGTTTATTAAATTCTATTTCTGAATTGATCGATAATCTTGTGGGATAATTCCTCTTGTTTCTCCAACTTTCTCATGTTTGCCTGGCGTTATAATCCTTTTATCAAATCCTACCACACCTCTTAATCCCTTTCAAAGCCACAGACACATGTTCACTACAACCAACAACCCACCTTGTTGATTTTCTCACAGCTATATCTCACGCAATGATACCCGTCGCTCCCCTTTGTTCTAGCATCACCGGCCTTAATTCGACAAACTCACATTGCCCTCCTATCACGGGTTCTGCAAACCTCGCATCAGAGGCTCTGCTGCAAAGCGGTGGGTACCCGACCATCACACCTCCAACCCGACCGGATAAGTCGTTACGTCCGTTCAGGATGCAGCTGAATGGATACTAAATTCGGGAATGTGGCTGCAAATGGATTTCCCTCCCCAGCCAGAGGAATCGAATAACACGCTGACATGCAACGTTCATTAACTTCGATTATTGGCGTTTCTGCTTGAACCCTTTGCCTCAGATAGCGCGAAGCTTGTGATGTTGTGTTTAACGACAGACTCATTGCGTGCAAAGCATTGGGATGGAAATTCGGAAGGCACGGTGAATGCCGCTGGAGTTCACCATTGGAAACGTCCTGTAGGTGTGAAAAACTTTGCAGTGCCAGGAAACGACATATTCGGTAACACGAGAACGCGACAACTTGAAAATGTGCTGAATTAATTATTGAAAGTAAAAGCTACGATGGTAGGGAAAAGAAATAACGCATTTTACAACTATTATAAATGTTTTGAACAAGTTTGAGAGTGCATGAAGGTAAGGGGAGAAGTTGAACATTTGCAATTTTTGATAATTTATGTCTGAAGGTAAGTTTTATTCTTAACATCTTCATAACTACTTTCGACCTGGGTAAGAACAAAATTGATGAAAAATTCTAGAGCAATTTTGAGAAAATTGGGAAAATGTTCCAATAGGTTTCGAACAAAACCACTTCTTAAAATTAAAATACTTATTTTAAATGTCGGAACTAGGTACATCTGATTGATTGAAAAATATGTATTTCTAAAACCTCCGTGTGAATATTTTAAGTGCTGGTGCGGTTTTTAGGTTAACGTATTGCACCGCGTCATTATTTATAACACATTTGGATCTCATTTTCAATATATAAATAAATTACAGTTGTAACGAGGGAAATTACACTATTATAGAGAAAGCGCGGTGCATTAGCTAAACTGATGAATGAACACCCACAAAAATATATACACGACTAATAATTCAATTTAATTTAGAGAGAAAAGTTTATACAATTATTTCTTAACATCTTCCTTTCAAAGTCGTTTAAAATTCATTAGCCTTCTAGTTTCTTTATTGTCAGTCAAATAGTGGTGAAGTAGCATGATCACCTATCTGCTGTTTCAAAAATTGTTTGCACTTATTTTCAACATAAGATGTTTAATTGTATGAAATTCAATATTTTTAATGGACAATCAAAACAGATTACATAAATGAAGCCAATAATAATTACAGTGGAAATGTAAGTCAAGCAGCCTGGGAAAGTTATAAATTCACAGCGTCTCCCCGAGGTTGGTTTGGAAACAGCACCATTCTCCTATGCTGCACGCAAACTTCTAATTAGGTAGAGTATTCCACTCTCTGATGTTCTTTTATAAAAATGAAGTATTCAACGTTTCCTATACTCAAACAAATTCAATCCAATCTGATCTAGAAAGTTTCAAAACTTTTCGTGAGATAGACACTATTATCTATTGCGACAATGTTCTTCAACCAACAATATGACGATGCAATTTCGCTATAATAAATGGTCTAAAACGGCACGTCATACTCAAGCAGTCATTTATTACGTTGTACAGATTCTGTTTTTGATCTTTTCAGGTTCCTCAAATACGATTAAATTGAGGCACCAAGTCATTGTGTGTTTTAGGAGGCTAGAATATATATTCAGAATCAATTAATATCAGTTACAGCTAATATTTAGCATTCATTGCATTCACATGTTTTTTTTTAATATTCGTAATAAGTGTTATAATATAGATTTAGCACAATTAATTAGATCTAGGTTTAAATTAGATTTAGCACAAATAGAAGATTAAAGTCATTCTTTTTAGCCAATCTCCGTTAAGAATTTAACAATCGACCGTAGGTTAGCAACAATCGAATCAAATAAGTTTTAGTGAAATGTGGCGTATCAGTACACTTATTCCAAGAAAAGTTATTTCTAACTTTAATGATCGTTTTTTCGTAAGAAATTGGTACGAATCAAAGAGTATTGGTACGAATTTCGAAACGTATTGAACGACAGGCGGTAAAATACATAACGACTTGTTTGGTGATAGTCCTCGGCTATTGTCTTGGTTTACTACACAGATTACAAATTCAACCGCGTCTGTTATTGGCTGTTTATCGGTCGAATGACGTTAATAACTATAAAATGCAAACGTAAATAACCAGTGTGATCACGTGCACTTGAATGCAGCAAACAGACTCGCCTACTCGTACATTGGAAAGTAGTGCCACTCATCACATATCATTTCTGCAGTTTTCTAATTCATTAATAGTGCAGTATAAGATTGCTTGTCTTTTCCTCGAGCAAAATTTCATTTAATGTACCCCAACGTTCATCAAGATTACAACCATTTTATACGAGACGCCATAAGACAAATTAAGGAACCAATGATATGATTGCTAGAATTCATAAATTTGCTAATGAATACTCTAATGAAATCAATTTTTTCAACTCGAATTTGTACATTATTAGAAAATCGATGATATTATTATGTCGTGATAAGTGCTACGTAGTATGTTTTTGATATATTTTTATAGAGGGTATATCCCCTTCAATGTTAAAATAAATAAGTAAATAAATAAATATGTGTTCAAAATAACCATCTCGATCAGGTTTTTCGTCCAGTTTCCCTGAACCATTGAGCAAATGCTGAGATGGCCCCTTGTTTTGCTTCTGGACATAAATGTAACTTCATTTTCTGTGCACGTCTTCTAGAATTCAGTGGGAAATACAATTATTCAATTTATCGTTTCCATGTTGTCGCGGCAGAACGTATTATTCCGAAGGACAACGTGGATAAGAGCCAAAATGTATTGCTTATTTATCCTTGAAAATAGATTTTATTACATGGGAGGGTTTTTTCCCTTTTTTGTCTGTTTTCAAAATTTAAGTAGTATATGACTTGGTGTAGGGATCACAGAATTTTGAAAATGTGCACACAATTCACTTTTCCCCATAGCACGTCATACGCAGTTTTAACTGTTTTTTGACGTAAAATAAATAAATAAATAAACCTCATCGTCTTCCACTTCTCGCGCGAGCGGTTGGCAGAGGAGCACTCTGGCATCCCGAGCACATTGGCGGCTCTGAGCGCGCTCTCCCGGCTCTCCGCGCAACGCTTCCTCCGCCGCAGAACCCACCCCTCGGCTGCGAGATAAAATGCAAATTAGACATCTTTATGTAGCGAAATAAATTTCATGCGGGGCTTTACAGCTCGGGCTGTGTGGCCGGTTCGGTATATTCCTTTAGCCGCGACCATATCCGTAACGGACAGTGGGTCGAAATAGAGCTGGCATGCACATTTCTTTTATCTAATATTACTGTAATAATACGTTATTTACTTGCACTACGCTGTTTTATGGTGCCAAGAATACCACAATATTTTCGTAATTTGCTAATGCAACAACGAATAATTCAAACTAAACACATTACCATTAATAATAGTTGCAATAATGATAACATTATTACAATATTCTAGAGTCACACTAAGATAAAAGTCTAAGACGTCATGTTCTATATTTTTGACTGGTAACAAAATATGTTGAGCAATTTTTAAAACTCTACCTTTTGGTAAGCTCTTATAATTTTATTCATGTTATAAAAATCCATATAATTGGATTGTGTCTTTCAGTGCATTTTTCGGCTTAACTTCTGTTACAGGAAAAATACCCATATGTTAAAAAATTTACATATTATTATTAATATTATTATTATTATTATTATTATTATTATTAATATTAATATTAATATTATTATTATTAATATTATTATTATTAATATTATCGAAACTTTTAGGACCTACGTATACGTAGGTCGATTGGGGAATATTCATTTTTCAGTAAAACCTGTGCACCGTTTAGGCGCTACTTCTGTTCAAATACAGACGGATAGACGGGCAGAAATTTTGGGAATAAAATATTTAAGTATCAAGGACCGTACAACCTGAAATTCAAGTATGCCGATTAAAATGAAGTACTGCAATTGTAATTATATTAAACAAATCGTCCTTCATTCATCTAGAAAGTAGCTGACTAGTGGAAGACCCATGAGACTCTCGTCGGTTTTGTAGTGGGTTAAAGAAAATAAATAATGAATGAATTAGAAGTTCATTTTCCATTCATATATATTTTCTTTGGCGGTATTTTCTGTTTTGTCTCATTGTGTAGTAGCTCTTTAAACTATCGCTGGTACTTTAAAGTTACATTTACTCGCGCATAATTTGGCCAGAAAGATAATTTTCATGCCGTGCATATTTTTCTAAATTCTCTCATTTTCAAATCTCCCAGTTTTTTCATCGATATTCGATGTTATTCTCCAAAAGTGATATTCATGTTCTCATTCTGTGTTTGGAGTTTGGTTGGTTGTCTGACTTATCTATCCTTAATTTTGTGACTTGGTGAGCTTCAAGATTCATTGCATCGTTATAAACTGACGTGACAAACAAGGATGCAATATCTCTCAGTCGTAAAGGTTTCCCGTATTCTTTGTTTCGATTTGGTATTTAACGAAGTGTTCTGTAGACTTGTCGACCTGTAAGAACGGGATATTTTTTCTTATTTTTATTGTTCATATTTGTATATGAAAGTAGGATTTGTCGGGTGTCCTGCAAAAGCTTTCATAACAATACAAATCATTACAAGTGCATTTTTTGCAATATTCTTTCCAAGACTACAATAAATGTAAGCATAAAAGTAATTGGCCCTAAACTTGGGAAAGTTTCGAAGTGTTTGTGGAAAGTATGTAGTACTTTTTCATTTCGTGTATCATGTATGTCATGTGAACAAATATAGTCGAATTCAATGACTAACTCTAAAACCTTCTTTTTGTTTTTCGCCCAATGGACACCATTTTATTTCCATTTTATTTCTTCTACTTCTGTGACATTCCTTAGGATTTCATAAATATCTTGTGTTGTTTTCGTATTCTTCCTTTTTCTCAATTTATGACTCGGAAACTCGTATCTTTTTTCTCGTCTACAACTTCACTCAATCCCTTGTTTTTCACGATTCCGGTTGCAGCATATCACCTCCTCTTTGCATTGTATATCTCCAATACTACCCAACTTTCACGTGCTCAGCCAATGCCGTTAGGGTCTCTATTGTCATCCTCCTTCCTTCATCATTGCTCTCTCCTCTTCTTAACATTTTTCTTTTTGCGTACATGCGTTCTATTTCTCTCGCTATCTTTGATTATATTTCTGCTCTCATTGCTCTCTTTCTCACTTTCTTGCTTTCATTGTCTATCTTTCTCTATTTCATCAGTATTTCTCTCTTCCCTACTATTACATTCTCTCTTCCTTTAGCTCTTGGCATCTTTTTCTAATTTAGTTTCTCTATCTCTCTCTTTGTTTCGTACTCCCCTCTCCCTCTCTCTCTCTTTGTTCATCCGGAGGCCCGTGACTTTAATCTGCGTTCCCGCTAAACGGCCAAAGTATTTCAAAACACGGATGTGCTTTGAGAGAATGGCCACTGCAGGCGCCGCACGACTCTTAGGGTTGGAAGTATGTGCGGGATGGGGGAAAAAGGGTCACCCGTGATCTACTACGCACACGGTACTTCGACGGCATCTATTTTGAATTCGTCGGAGACGCAAACGCCCGGTCACCTCCGATCCATTGCGTCTTTAGATTGATTAATGGAGAAAGGGCTATTCAATTGCGCCATTAGAGCTGCAGGAAAATCCATAATCAAAGCTACAACTCTCCGTAGAAATTGAAGCCTTTATAGTGAGTACTATCACCTTCCTTTTAATACTCAAAATTGTTCAACCAATTCCTGCAAGAGTAAATATTTACGTGCAATGAGGAGCTGCGTCCGGTGACAAAATGCAACTGAAACGAAATAATAGACTACTATTGTGACAAAACTGGTGAAACAGAATCAATTGGTGTGAAAACACAAATAATTATATTCACCGAGGCCAACAGCCGCCACTGTCACTGCCACTGCCACTGCCACTGCCACAACCCTGTCCCCGTCCGCTACCCCTGTCCCCGCCCACCTTGTCCACCTCGTTGTCCCTTTCCTCGCCCCTCTTTCTTCAATCTCTTCGTCCCTTGTCCATACTCCGCCCTCTCTCAGCCTTCCCGCCCCCATCAGGTACTCCTCTCCGCCCTCATCTCTGTCTACGGTCCTCCCCGTTCATCTCGTCCAACTCCTCACCTACTTCTTCGACTCCTCTCTTGCTCCACCTCTCTTCCTTCCCTTGTCCATCCCCTTCACAAACTCCTCCCTCAACTCCGTCTGCGGTCCTCTTCCGTCCATTTGTCAATCTCTTCACCCACCACTTCGACTCGGTACTCACCCCTCCCCTCCTCCGTCTTCTTCTCCATCCCCTTCTCTCATCCCCGTCAGCGGCCCTCTCTCCATTCGTCTGTCACCTCTTCCTTACTTTTCCCGCTCCTCCCCTCTTCTATCAATTTCTTCGTCTCCTTCCCATACTCCTTCTTTTCTTTCTCTCAATCATCCATCCCGCCGTAGCGCTACTATTGTCGCCCCCGTACACCCCGACCTACCACAATTACCGTCACCATTACAATCATCTGAGCCACTTCTTCCCCGTACTCTCCGCTGAAGCCACACCTCTGCTTTCGCCACGAAGCCGCCACCGCCAACGCCACGTCCTCGTTCGCATCCGCTGAGCTCTCCCCGCCCACCTCGGTTATCTCCTCGTCCACCAATTCCTCCTTCCCCACCACTCTCCTCTTCTATCACCCTCTTCGTCCCCTTTTCTATATCATTCCCCGTCAGCCTTTCCACCCTCCTTCGCCTCTCTCCACCTTAACCTGTCCCGACCTTGTCGCAGGTATCGCTGCCATCGTCGCCCTCGTGCCCACCCCCGCCGCAGTCACCGCTACCCTCACTTCACCACCGTACCCTCCACTCTATCACCCTCTTCGTCCCCTTTTTATATCATTCCCCGTCAGCCTTTCCACCCTCCTTCGCCTCTCTCCACTTTAACCTGTCTCGGACTTGTCGCAGGTATCGCTGCCATCGTCGCCCTCGGAGCCCACCCCCGCCGCAGTCACCGCTACCCTCACTTCACCACCGTAATTTCTCCACTCTATCACCTTTCTGTCCTTTTTATATCATTCCCCCGTCAGCTCTTCCACCCTCCTTCACTTTCCACCTTAACCTGTCCTGACCTTGTCGCAGGTATCGCGCCATCGTCGCCCGTGCCTACCTCGCCGTCACTGCTGTCACTGCCACCATCACTTCACCACCGTACCCTCCACTCTATCACCCTCTTCGTCCCCTTCTTATATCATTGCCCCCGTCAGCCTTCCACCCTCCTTCACCTCTCTCCACCTTAACCTGCCCCGACCTTGTCGCAGGTATCGCTGCCATCGTCGCCCCTTGAGCCCACCCTCGCTGCAGTCATCAAGTACCTCACTTCACCACCGTACCCCCTCCACTCTATCACCCTCTTCGTCCCCTTTTTATATCATTCCCGTCAGCCTTTCCACCCTCCTTCACCTTCTTCCACCTAACCTGCCCTGACCTTGTCGCAGGTATCGCTGCCACCGTCGCCCCGGAGCTCCACTTCGCTGCAGCAGTCACTGCTAATTTCACTTCACCACCGTACCCTCCACTTATCACCCTTCGTCCCCTTTTTATATCATTCCCCCGTCAGCCTTTCCACCCTCTTCACTCCTCTTCACCTTAACCTGTCCTGACTTTGCAGGCCGCAGGTGCATTGCCGCCGTCGCCCTGAGCCCACTCCCTGCCGTAGTCACTGCTACCTCACTTCACCACTGTACCTCCACCTATCACCCTTGTCCTTTCTTATATCATTCTCAGCCTTTTCCAATTCTTCACCTTCCACCTTTAACCTGTCCTGACCTTGTCGCAGGTATCGCTGCTATCGTCGCCCCGAGCCCACCCTGCTGCAGTCACCGCTACCCTCACTTCACCACCGTACCCTCCACTCTATCACCCTTCGTCCCCTTTTATATCATTCCCGTCAGCCTTTCCACCCTCCTTCACCTCTCTCCACTTTAACCTGTCTCGGACTTTGTCGCAGGTATCGCTGCCATCGTCGCCCTCGAGCCCACCCCCGCTGCAGTCACCGCTACCCTCACTTCACCACCGTACCTCCACTTATCACCCTCTTCGTCCCCTTTATATCATTCCCCGTCAGCCTTTCCACCCTCCTCACCTCTCTCCACTTTAACTCTGTTCCTGACCTTGTCGCAGGTATCGCTGCCATCGTCGCCTCCGAGCCCACCCCCGCCGCAGTCACCGCTACCCCCACTTCACCACTGTACCTCCACTCTATCACTCCTTGTCCCTTTATATCATTCCCTGTCGCCTTTCCACCCTCCTTCACTCTCTTCTCCACTCTTAACTTGTCCTGACCTTGTCGCAGGTATTTGCTAAGATTGTCGCCCTTTCGAGCTCCACTCCTGCTGTAGTCACCAAGTACCCTTTTACTTTCACCACTGTACCTCCACTCTATCACTCCTTCGTCCCTTATCATTCCCCGTCAGCCTTTCCACCCTCCTCTTCTTCCTCCACCTTAACCTGTCCTGACCTTGTCGCAGGTAATGCTGCCATCGTCGCCCCGAGCCCACCCCCGCCGCAGTCACTGCTAACACTTTCACTTCACCACTGTACTTCCACTCTATCACCCTTCGTCCCTTATATCATTCCCGTCAGCTTTTCCACCTCTCGCTCTCTTCACTTAACCTGTCCTGATTCCAGCCGTGGTACCGCTGCCATCGTCGCCCTTGTGCTCACCCCTGCTGCAGTCACTCGCTACTCCTCACTTACCACTGTACTCCTCCACTTATCACCTTTCTGTCCCTTTTTATATTCTCGTCAGCCTTTTCCACCCTCCTTTTCGCTTCTCTCTCCACCTTAACTCTGTCCTGACTTTATGTCGCAGGTATCGCTGCCATCGTCGCCCTGTGCCTAATTTCGCCGTGCAGTCACCGCTGTCACCGCCACCATCACTTCATCACCGTACCTCCACTCTTCGCTTCAGCGACACCTCTGCCCCACCGGTGCCTGCAGCGCCACTGGCGCCTCTCGAATCCACCATCGATCTCGCGACAGGTGTTTGGTCTTCGCTGCCACTTCCGCCTGCCCGGCGGTTGGCGCGGGCCTCGGCAGCGCCTCCGAGACCTCCTCCTCCCTCCCTCCCTCCGCTGTGTCGGGCGAGACTTTGCCTACGTCACAGGACTCCAAGGCAAACTTCCAATTTCTTACGCGATGGAATGCAAAGTTTCCGAATGGAAATACGGACGGAATTCTCTTTTCCTGCGTGTCATTTTTGTCAGCTCTGTACCCAGACAAAATATCAACGTTGACTTTCGAGAAGGCGTAGAGGTTTCGCATAAATATTGGAACGAAGTAAACTGCGTGACGTCTGATACCGTGATGGCAAGGATGCGAATGTTCGTGTTATCATCAAGACAGCATAAAAATAAGTTTTTAAACTATACTTTTTGTACGCACCAATCACAGAGTTTCATTCAAAACAATTACATCATGTGTTTTAACGTTTATTGAATACAATTTTACGTTCTGTTATTTAAATAGTTCATCTATCTCTTGAATAAACAGGAACATATCACTCCCAGTATTTCAAAACAATAATTTTCCTGAAATAAAAATTATTAGTGCAATAGAAAATAAATTAGTAACTTGATTATAATGATTTTTCTGATAACAAATTAGGGACTAATTAGATATATTTTACGAAGTTAATACTAGAATTTGAGGATAAATGAAAATATATCTCAACATTTGAATTCCATTTGATAACATTTAATGTACCACGGTAGTTTTTTAATGCTTCATTTGTTAACCAAACTAATTTTCAACAAGAATAGACCTGTATTAATTAATAATTCTCCTACTGTTAATTTGCAATTGCTCACAAAGATCTGCGATGGATGAATTTCCAACGTTTCGGCATCGATTAACTCTCAATCAATAACTGTTGTCGCTTTCGAGCGCGTTAACAAAGTTGCGTGTCGAATACATATTATCGTTTGTTGACTGTCAGAACGGAGCGGAACATCAAAGCAGCTTCGTTACTGTGGAGGTCAATTTGTGGATGACAACGGGTATTTCCATGCGGCCTTACACGCCCCTTTCACTATTTAACATTCTGTGCCCTGCAGGCCTATTCGAGTAGAACGGCTGAGGTGACTCAGAGCAACTCGTGTTACTGCAGTACGGTACGGCACGGTGTGGTGTGGTAATGGTGGTTCGCCACAACTCTTTTGATTAAACATACCATCAGACACGATAGAGGAGAACTAAATCTCCATTTTCGACTGATAGGGATTCTCCAGCTGAAAAAACTTGCGCAGCGCATACTTCTCGTACACACACCATACATAGATAGTTCTTAAGGCCCCTGCACACAAATGTTGCGTTGACGCGCGTCAAGTAATGTGCGTCAACACAACCCTCGTGTGAAACAGACCCTATGCAAACAATTTCCACCAAGTTTTACGAAAATAAAATCAACTAAAATCCGAGTTTGGTGAAGTTGGCATTTTTCTCATTGTTTTGCATCACTTCTCAATTCTCTTCCATGTGTCAATTAAAATCCCTCACTATTGTCTAGATTGTGAGGGGACTTTCGGGTCTACAAAAA
Organism: Teleogryllus occipitalis; assembly: GCA_011170035.1. Classification (NCBI taxonomy): domain Eukaryota; kingdom Metazoa; phylum Arthropoda; class Insecta; order Orthoptera; family Gryllidae; genus Teleogryllus; species Teleogryllus occipitalis. Next base: position 12,489 of record BLKR01008148.1, read on the forward strand.
TGCAGTTGTGCAAGTACATCCACTAACTTAAATAATCATCCACTAACTTACATGGCGAGAAACGTACATATATCCCATACATTTTGTCTCTCGCTACTCACATATATCGCAAACATCTGTCAAAATCAGTCTCTGTCTCTGTCTGTCTCTCTCTGTCTCTGTCTGTCTCTCTCTGTCTCTCTCTGTCTCTCTCTGTCTCTCTCTGTCTCTCTCTGTCTCTCTCTGTCTCTCTCTGTCTCTGTCTGTCTCTATCTGTCTCTATCTGTCTCTATCTGTCTCTATCTGTCTCTCTCGGTCTCTGTCTCTCTCTGTCTCTGTCTCTCTCTGTCTCTCTCTGTGTCTCTCTCTCTTTTTCCCTTCTCTCCTCTCTTTCTCCTCTCTCTTCACACATTTCGCATATATTGTGTCTCTCTCCTTACACGGAAGTACGAGTCGTGTGAAGAAACCGCGTTTCCGCCCAATCCCTCACGTGCCGACTTCTTGTGCCGTCTCGCGCGCGCTCTTTGTGCCTTCCGCTCGTTTGCCTCATCGCTGCCCCCTCCCCCAGGCAACTCGTTAGCGAGGGCTCTGATGAGCGCGTGGCGGCGTACGGAGGGCGCACACGCAAACGCGTCTGGCGACCCGGGTTCGCTCCCGCGTGGGGGCACTCGTTAGAAACAGCCAGGGAGCTCCGCTGTAGCAGCGACGTGTTGAATCAGAGGCTACAAAGAGGAGAATGAGAACGCTCTTTGCTCGAGGCTTTTCGTTGTTCTTTCGTTGTAATCGTCAGTCAAGATGGAGAGGAAGTAATACAGGTTGGGTCTACCATCCTCGTCTAACGTTCCGATGTGACGTGATATTCTGTTTAATAGCAGTAATGACATAATGCTTTTATATCAGGAGTTACGAATTATGGGAAGGGGTATTATTCCATGTCTTAGATCTAAACATACCAGCTTGCACAGAATGGGGAACAAATGATAACATGTTATTTATGGCCCGAATTGTGTCGTTGTTTGCGTGATGAGTATCAAAGCGACCTCACTCCTGGCAGCCTGACTTCGCTCCCGCGTGGGAGCCATCGTTAGAGGGAGTCAGGGAGCTTCGCTGCAGCAGGGACTGTAGTTTTACGGGTTGAAGGATTATCCAATAAATTAGCTCTCAGGATGACAGATGGTTCAGAATAGGAAATATTGATAGAACGATGTTTGTGGCGCCTTGTTTAAGGTACCACATTCATGTGCTTCTTACCAAAGTAACTTCGCCCCTGGCGGCCTGAGTTCCTTTACACGTGGAAGTACTTGCTTAGGGAGAAGAAGGGATCTTCTCTAAAGGAGGGCATTTTGAATCAGAGCCTAGAAAGGGAATAGTTCCCTCATTGCTCCAGGCATTTCGTTGCTCTTTGAGATTTGAGTGAAGAAGGATACGATGTAGCAAAGGATGGTACAGACTTCTTGCACTAGTCTAAAATTCTGTTGTAGCTGACATACTGATCTGGTCTCACCAGACATCCTGTGAAATAGCAATAATGCCAAACTGCTTCATCAGAGTGCAGATAGTGTGCTATAACACGAGATATGTATTATGGGACGGGATATCACCCGGTATCTTGGCTCTAAGGATTATAGCTTGTACAGAATGGCCAATGAATTATAGCACGCAATTTGTGACCCGTTGTTTAAGAAATTGCCCCAGTTCATGTGGTGATCTCGTATCTCGCAGCCTGAGTATGATACTACGAGAGAGTACTCCTTGGAAGGAAGAAGGGAGCTTTGTTGTAGAGGGCATTTTTTAATCAGTGGCTTTAAAGTGGAAACTTGTTCCATCTTCTTAAGATATTTCGATGTCCCTTCGTTATGAACATGATTAAAGATATGGAGACGATTTACACTGCAGGATGGGTCTGATATCCTTCTACTAGCCTAACATCCTAATGTGTTCTGACACACTGGTATAGCCTGACATCCTGGTAGTGAAATAGCAGCAAAGGTAGAGTTTCTTCTATATTGTGTAATGTGCATTATTGGATGGGAGTACATCCCATGACTTAGCTTTAATGATGAGAGAGAGCTCAGAATAGGGAACGAATGACACCACGCTATTTGCCCGTTGTTTAAAGATTTTGTCCGCGATTCACATGGTATTTATCAAAGGAACTTTGCTTCTGACATCCTGATATGCTCTCGGGTGAGAGTATTCATTAGAAAAAATAGTCAAAATTTTGGTACAGCGGAGAGATTTTGAATCTGAAACCCGAAAGAGGAGAATCGTTCCCACTACGCGAGATGTTTTTTTGTTTCATAAGATAAAAGATTTGGTTCCTTGTTCCGTATTTTAGGACCCCAGACACTTAGTAATAACATTGAACAGCGATAACCTACAGTACTACCGTAGTCCTTTCTACTATCATGACACATGGCCAATTGGGGATGAGGGATCTTTCTTATCGCTCAGCTCTAACGAATAGAGACTACGAAATGGGGAAGGAACGACAGCACATCTGTGAGCCGTTATTAAAGGCATTGCACTGGCGTTCACTAAAGAAAACTACGAAAACGATATATTACAATCGTCGACTTCAAGAATTTTCACTGATGAACACACATTGGTGACCCTGTGTTTAGAAGCTGATGTCGCTGCTGTGCTTCGGTCCAGGAGGTCCTAAGTTTGAGTACCGACAGTGGCAGGATTTTCGACACTAGCTAGGTCGAAATCAGTCGCTTTCTGGAGGATAATTCTAGCGGCCGGCAGCTCTGATCGGTAGTTTTGTGTGGTTTCTCCGATCAATATGAGGCGAATGTCGGAGCAGAACCCTAAAAAAGGGGCAATGAACCGTACGCTATCTTTCCTTCCTCTTCCTTGTCCTGTTCTGACTGAATGCTTAAACACGCATACACTAACATGCACTACACAATCACACAAAGCGGGGGATCGGTATGGAACTTAGATGTTCTGGCTGATGCGGTGGCCCGCTTGTGGGATATACCAGGTTGGGGAAGACCCCGCTAGCCGACGGAAGGTCGGCGCCGGATCTCACCCTCCAGCGGGGGAAGATCATCGCCACCTCCCGAGGAAAACATGCACTACTCTTACTAATGACCTCACCAGTTGACGTGCCTGGAATCACTAATCAATCAATTTTTATTTAGGCGGATTCTTTCCCCTTCCTTCAGACTCTTGTCGATCACATTTTCTCCTTCAAATATGCAGATGTAAATGTTGACAGATTGTTACTGTGTGCAGATGTTAATTTATTTTTATCACTAGGCTATCATAACTCTGTTTTTTAACCATTAAAATTAGCAATAACGATGTAATCTATTCTACAATAAAATGGTTATGGTTTTAAATGTATAACTTGGAGAATTACACCCAAAACATTTTTATTTCAAATTCATTGTTTATCGTAATTTTACTAGTTGTAGCGCTTATGCTAAGGGTATTTGTTTTGAACAGAGAAAGTGCTGATCCAATATTTTCCGAGAATATTAATGAACTATTTTAGAATATTAATTCAGTCAACATGAACACGTATCAATATTGTATTTCCGGGATCATTGGACGCTTCTCATAGGGTGCATGTGGGTAGTACAGAACAGTGTCAACATTGGACACTCAGCATTTGATGAAGAGATCCGTTCGGGGGATTGGATTGGCTGTCGGCCATCATCAAGCAATCTGCGCACCGGGCGGCCGTGATGGATTGCAAGAGCACACAAAGCGTTTGTTAACGTTGGGAAATACAGAGAAATTCTGATAATCGTGGATAGTATTCATTGTCCGGAGTAATCGTTAGTATGCAAGTGTTGTTATCTGAAGACACTATCTAAATACCAAACTACTTTGAATAAAGGTATCCTTAATTGGTCAGAAAATCACTTTCTTTCATTTTCAGAAGTTAAAATTATTCTTAGTTCAAAATATTTTTAACTTACCTCCATGTCATTTAAGTACCTTTTTCAAATAATCGTAAGATTCAAATCTCCTCTGACAATAGTCACAATTTCAAGTTAAGTGTCTAGAACTTCATTTTATTCTTTTAAGAAGCGATAAAAGTGATTAATGTTAATAGAATGTTGCTGAACCACCTATTTATCGTCAGCAGATGAAAATAATTTTTAACTAGTCTCTTGGTCACTCTTTTGAGACGCCTGGAATATTTCACTACACGTAACCTAACCTAAAAAGTTTTATTTTGTATTTGATTAAAAAGTAGAACATTATCACACCAAATATTACACAAAACGATAAAAATTATATTTTCTTATCAAGAAAGATTACGTCGTTGCTGCTTCTATGTCCTAAAGTAATATTCACCGCTCATAAATACAATATTTGTTCATCATCCTGTAAGTTATTACTATTATTTCGGGATCTTAGAGCTGTGTACATCTCACCTCTTGACGTACGTACCGGCTGATGAGGCTTAAGGCACCAACTGAGCGGTGCTTTTCATCGGGAAGTTCTACGGTTTGAGTCCCGACGGTGTCAGGGTCTTCGACTCTGTTTAGTTAGCTAGGTCGAATTCAGCCGCTGTCTGAAGTAAAATTCTAGCGACCAGCTACTCTGATTGGTCATGTTTTAGATGAACATCAGGCGAATGCCGGAGCTGTACCCTAACAAACGGGCCATGGACCGCGAGCGAACTTTCCTTCTTCTTCCTTGCCCTAACCTCAACCCTTTATTCCACACACTTACATGCAATCCACTACCACACATGTCGTGAGCTTAGAGCTTCTCCCGGTCAGGGCAGTGACTCGCTGGTGGAAGGCACGTAGATGAAGTAAAACCCCGTAAGGCGGCGTGGAGGTCGGCGTCGAATCTTAGCATTAGGTGAGGGACAACATGGCCATCTCAAAGGATGAAAATATGAACTACACTTATAATGGGAATAATTATCATAACTGTTAATGCGCTGCTAAACATCACATAATAAATCAATTGACGTCTGTCACAGACTTGCGAGATGAAAGGCGATGGGCCAGACGAAAATATTGTTTCAGGCGAACCATGTCCTTGAATACCCATACCCTGACCACGAGGCGCTTCCCTGATGAAAAAGAAAGGATGATCAGGAAAACTAATTCAAAACTCCCACGGAATTGATCGAACAATCACGGAAACCAGTTTTCCGAGCAACATATCACTTAAATTCTCATCGGCATGGAAGTTTAACAAAGGTTCATTTGTGGAGTTGCAAGTACATACAACATCGCGGCTCATAATATTTATATTTGTAATATTTTATATACTTTAATTAATACTTTCATATAACAGTATTGCTGAAGACAAAAAATTGAAAGACTATTTCTTCAAAATTCCCCTTGATAAGCTTAGAAAAAAGTGATTGAGTTGCCAAGATCTTCCGCGACAATCTTGCCTGCATCTGGTTATTTGATTTTTATTTCTAATCATTCTCATTTTTTGTACTTACTTTGAATTCTATAGAATGGTTTTAGCTGTCTTGAGAGATAAGCATTCCAAAAATAATTCGTACTTTTTGTCATTATAATTATGCTCCACTTACAGGCAATTGCCTCCCCTCGCATTTCAGGAGTTTTGATTCAGAGTAACGCGTAGAAGATTTGATTGCTGAGAGACTGATGATACGGTATTTTTTCTCACAGAACATTCGCGATTTTAACGCCTAGATTTGCATCCAAACGTTACTAACGTCTCTTTAAAACATGAAAACTAAGTCGTCAGTATTTTACCTCTCGTGTACTGGTGTAAAATGTTGGAAAATATTGTTGATTGACTTATCTGTGTCATTTAACACGCTGCAAAAGGCATTAAAAAGTAAGTAAAAGAAGTTGCACGGTAATTCACTTCCGCAAGCGAGCGATAACACCTATCCGACAAAAGCATCGTTGAAGCTACAACGAAGCGATACGCTTTTTAACGTTTTTTTTGAAAATAGTACAAATGAAAAACAGGAAATTTGTTTTAGAATTCAACCCAGTATAAATCGGAACGTAGGTGTTATTTTCGTTGTTTCAGTATATTTTTAAACATTATGCTATAGCTATCTCACGACGTCTGTTTTACCCAATAAATGATTCTACACCACCCACCAACAAATAAAAAAATGATTTTTACCTGTTCCAGCAGCTATTGCATATTTTCACAACTCGTTTGTAATGTTTAATTAATTAATTTATTTATGAATTGAGAACCATAATTTGGTGTTTGAAGATTACGAAGTAAAATTTAGAAAAACATCCAATCTGTTAATGTCTCTTGTCAGAAACTTCTCGTTTCTCAGTAACAAACCATTGCAAGATTTTGGTAGTTATCACACCTTGCGTTTCGGCGATTTATTGGTCACATTTTTGCAACTTTCATTTGCTGACATCTCTCCTCCGCGCCGTCTCTTGCGAATGTAGTCTCGTATGGCGACACTAACCTATAAGCTGTAATCAATGACACAAATTAACGTCCTATCGTGTCCCTCGCTGCTCGGTTTTTGCTGTGGCTGAGGAAAACTTTTTAACAGTTTCTGCTTTATAATGCAACGCGCGTTTCACCGAATGTTTGAATTTCCGGTCCGTTTTTAAGATTTGTACTTCGGAATATTACGTTTTTATATTGATATGAAGAGTCTGTTTGAGAACGAAACGCAAGCCACGCTCAAAGCGCACTTGGTTCACGTGTCGTTCCTCTTAATTAAACACGAGCTGTGCGGCAATTGGCGGATTAAACTCGTTAGAATGAGCACTAAAGCTGTGCTGTGGCCGGGCTGTGGCGGACGTGTGCGGCTGCTGCGTTCACTAGGCTGTTTTTGTCGCTGAGATTGTGAAAGTTTATCGGTTTTGGTGTGAACCTCGAGGCCAGGTACTAAATTGGACGACAGTGTGTGGTTTTGTGGAGGGTAATAGGGGACGAGTGGGGTGAAAGATTGGGTAAATTTTGATTAAGAATAAAATAAAAAGAGCTCAACCTAAATTTGAAATTATCTTTAGATATGACGTAAAATTGAATATACAAACTTATATTAGATTATATTTTTGTTCTTTATTGTGTGTTTACATTTAACTAGGTGAAGTTTAAAGTTATCGACATATCTCATAATTGTGTGCAATAAAAATGCCTATCATATTTTAAAAATAGTTTCATAAAAAAAGTTTTCGACAGTCATTATACTTTAAGGCAAACAAGAAACATTCCGCCTTTTATAAAAATAGATTGAACGATAGTTAGATCGTTCAACATACAATGTTCAAATGATTGTTTTGTCGTTCTCTCCAGCGTGCTCTTTGCTGGGTACTAAATTGACTGTTTGTTGCGAAATACGAATTACCCCGTATTTTATTGAACTTCAAGTCAGTTTTATTGGTATGAAAATTCTATTTAGATACTCATTTAATAATTAAAATTTAAAGATTATACTCTTCTGAAAAGATACGTTTAAACTAACCTACCAAAACATACCTTATTGTCAGTAATGATATTACATTGACGTAACATAGCAAGCAACCATTTGCTAACATTCAGATAATCACAGACAGAATTCTGAGCAAGGCTATTACAAAAACGCGTTTAACAATAATTTGTGCGTTTTAAATATTGCGTTCCACTAATATGATATTCTTTAAAATATTACTTTAATTATTCGTATCTCTGCACATTATCACAGGAATGGGAGAAAATCTGTAGCAATGCAGAAGTTCCCCAATTTTAGAGGCATAGCCTCCGAGCAGAGTTTCACAGGGAATGTGTCCTTATCTTTAGAGGAGCTCTTGAACTGAGGATTCCAGCATCTCTTCTTATCCCACAGGGAATAGGACGAGTGCCTTTGGAGCAGTGACGGCAAGAAGCGAGGGAACGGCGACGGGAAACGGGAAAAGAGGAGTAAAACAATGGAAGTCTGTAACGAAGGCGGGAATGGGACGTGGAGATGAATAAGAAGAGAGTTATGATACAACGAGAGAGTTTGATGAAAACGATGGCAATGATAGGACGAGAGTGTGGATCTACAGGGGTAAAGGTGTGACAAGTCCCAGTGCAGGAGAAAAAGCATGAGAAAAGAAGGGCAGGGTGGAATCGAAGATGCGGTGTCAGGTCTGAGTGTGAGGTGAAGGGGGGACATGTGATATGACAGGCGAGGGAGTGACAAAATTGTGGAATGAAAGAGAGGGGGATGTGAAGGCACGCCGGGAATAATGTAGGAGAAATAGGTAGTTTCACGAGAAAAGGGTAATTTTAGTATTAGGGGAGAAATACGTAGTTTTCCACAAAAAACGTATGTTTTCCAGTTGACGACGTCTTGTTATCATGTCCACTTTCATAGACCCATAGATGTTTTATAGTATTGGCTTTCAATATTGACAACTTTATATGAAATGCTACACAAGAGTTTTAAAATTTTAACAAAGTCCGTTTACAAACCGGAACCCAAGATAATTGAAAAAATATTCTAATAAGGATCAAAAAGTTGAAGAAAATAAATTATGAATACATAATATTAACGTGTCTCTTTTTGAAGAAAAAGAATCGTTTTATAATAAAACTGTGTACATTGAAGTTATTTGCCAACAAATGCAAGCAGGCAAGAAGCAACCATTCGGCTACGAGCTGGGTATGCCAGCGCCGACGACTATGTTGGTACCAGTACGCTGGTTGAATTTCTCTGCGTTGAAGATACATCAACAAATTAACCATCAACGCAATTATTATACATAGAACTTAGTGTGTATTCAGTTTTCAACGTTGTGTTGAATATTCAACTCTCTTGATCTCTTTGTTCGTGTACTTAAATTTCTAGCTATGTGACTGAGTGACTCTGTGATAAGATATTTGTTCCGCTGTAAGAGGTTTGTAAATTTGTATTTGAGGAAAATAATCTTCTGCGAACACAATTGGATATTTGTAAGTAATTCCTGTTTTCCCAAGATTTCTCCATTTATTATCCAGACCATTCATTATTTTTCATTGTAATTCTAATAAAAATATCACAACGCCGTGGTTTTGAAAACCAATCGCGGTCGCAACTTTTTCCTCGCTACACAACACTGCCCTCCGCAAATACGCGCGCTGCCTTTGCAATCAGCGGCGATTGTGACCGGCACCGTGCGTGGGAGTTGTCGGCGGAAAAAATTAAAATTCACGAGAGCGTGACGGCGGCGGCGGCGGCAGCGGTGGCAAAGGTAGCTGTGTGGGTTGCGGCGGCGGGTAGCTGGGACGGCAACAGTGGCGGGGCAAGAGGTGACGGAGGGGACGGCAGCAGAAGAGGGAGTTGCAATAGGCAGTGGAGGCGGTGAAAGTTCCATTGATGGGGGAGGTATTGAAGGGGCAAAGGTGGGGAGGAAGCGGTGTGGGTGGGAGGTGGGGGTTGAAGTACTGATGGTGGCAGGTTAGTAGCATGGCGTCGGGAGGATGGCGGCAAGGCTGAGGCAGGATGGCAACAACGTGGGAGATGGCGATGGGGTGGGGGTTTGGGAGTGGGGAAATCTGGTGGAGGGAGTGATAGTAGAAGGGTCGGAGTCGGCGTCGGCGAGAGCATCCGGCGTGTCCGGGAAAGGTGAGGTGGAGGCGAGGTTGGCAGGGATCCGATGGAGGGGAGTGAACTGGGCGTTAGCTGGGTGTGGAGAAGAGAGGAGAGGAAAGGAGAGGAGAGGAGAGGAAAGGAGAGGAGAACGGAGAGTGGAACCGGCGAGGAGTCGACGATGTGAAGGGACAAGCCTTGGCGGGAGGGAGCGGATATGGTCGGCTCCAAAGGGACGGATGCCTATGACTGAAACAAAGGGCCAGCAGTGATGTAGATGTGGTCAGGGGTGACGGAAATGTGTGTCACCAAGTGGGTATCTCCAGGAGATGTGGCTCAGCGCATCAACTGATGTCACTGCAGTGCTTTTAGCCGGGAGGTTCTAGGTTCGAGTCCCAACGATGACAGGATTTTCGACCCTGGCTTGTTAGCTAGGTCGAGTTCAGTCGCTGACTGCAGGAGAATTCTAGCGGCCGACTGGTCTGATCGGTAGTTTCCCGTGGTTTCTCCGATCAACACCGGGCGAATGCCGGAGCAGCACCCTAACAAAAGGGCCACGGACAACGCGTGATATTTCCTTCCTCTTCCTTGTGATATCCTCTCCTTACACACAATTACACTAACATGCACTGCACACATGCTGGGAGACCGGTCGGGAGCTTAGGGCTTGTCCCGGCTGGGGCAGTGCACCGCTGGAAGGAGAGTCTTGGTTACGGGGTAACCCCACTAGCCGACAGTAGGTCGGCGCCGGATCTCGCCATCCAGCGGGGGAAGATCACCATCACCACCACCTCACGAGGGAAACAACATGCACTACACTTACGGGACTAATGATCTCGGTACTTGATGCGGCGGAAATCACTACCAACCAACCAATCAATGAAAGTGGGTATCGACAGGAGCAAAGGGTTGGGGGGTGGCACGCTATTGGCCAGATGGGTGGGGGGGGTTGGAGTGGGGAGTGGTGGCGGAGACGGCAGCTATCGCAGCGACTGTGGTGGTGGTGGTGGTGGTTGCGGGGGCGTGCAGGCGCGAGCGTCCCTCCCTGTGGCCCTTGTTCCGTTCCCTGCTCGCTCTTGGGGCTCGATTGCGAATTCCCGCCTTTGTACGTCGCCCGCCGCCCGCGCCCACTTCGCCGGCTGCGTTGCCGCTCCAGGGACTCCGCTGTGCGACGGCCGAGGGGAGCGAGGAGCGAGGACGGGGTTTGTTTTGTGAATTCCAGAACAAATGATTTTTTTCAATTAATGAGTGTTCGATGGAAATTTGATACGTGAATTGGCTGTGACGTTTGTAATGAAAAATAAGGAAAGCGTCATTTCGGCGAAACACAGGGGACAACTTGATTTGGAAAATGTAGAAATACTGACAGAAGAAAATATTAATAAATTACTGTAAATTAGATTGTACACGAGTCGAATGGTGGACGTGCATCTTTTACTGATGTATGAAGACGTTGAATCTTTTCCGAAGGTTTATTTGACCTGCATGTAGGAAGAGGCTTAGGCTTTTATGCTCCTGTTCCAAGAAGATGTGCATCGTGGTGATTTGCTATTATTGTCGAATGAATGGATAATTCATTCGACAATAATATGGGGAATAATGATAATAAGCAGGATTAAGGATGGAATGATGGTTCAGACGGGGTACGTGGTGTAAGAGGAGACCTCTACACCATACTGTTGAAATAACAAATACTTTGCGAAGGGCTCCAATCCGAAAGTTTGAACCTCCACGAACTACATATATTCTATTTCAAACGCCAATGCCACCGATATTGGCGACTAGAGCATATAGTTCAATAATTGTTTTAAAAGCGACCACAGATCTTCACGAAAGGAAGAAAATTCAAGTCAAAGAAAAAAAATTACTACAGTTCCTCAGAATATTGAAACAATGTTTTTGCGCAGGTACGTGAATGAAACATAGTCTCAATGGGTTATAAAAATCTATTTTACATGCTTTGAATTTGGTTTCCAATTTCTTTACTCTTACTCCGATTTACAAGATTTTTGTCGGTTTGAAATTTACGCTATCGTAATTACGCATTCATATACCCATATTAATATATTACAGGGATTTAACCATATTGTGATCCACATTTATGCGTCGAATGATGAAAGGGCTGTGTGGTTTTATATCACCAATTAATAGGGAAAACGATAAAATAAAATAATTTTTATTTTGCAAATTAAAAAATATAAGAACTTACCTTTGGTAAATCTTTAGTGGATCAGGAGTTTACCTCTAATTTTCCCTTAACTGAAAGACATGCAAACAATGCAACGAATATTTGTGGCGATGTGTTTGTAATACGTGATATTATTGTAGACATTAGACATTTCCTCCAAGTTTGGTAACTGGAAATGAACCTGAGAGTTCCTACTTTAATGCTACTTTTCCGATATCGGTTTTTATGAAACAATAAAGCTGTTAATTCGAATTACATTCCAGACTGGACGGCCATGGTTTAGAGAAAATCATATTTCCATCCGGTTCGTCTGCATCTGCGGCAGACATCCTCGGAGGTGGCCGAAGTGTCCTTCCAGACTGTTCGTTGGTGACTCATGAAGACGCCCGCTCAACGGGGCATTTAAAAAAATCGAATTGGTAGATAATTCGATTTGTGAATCCAGCCGTGAAAACTTACATTGCTTTAAAAAAGCTGTTGCTTTGAATTCACCATCTTGAGACTAAGAGAGCCGGGAGGGACTTTGGCGAGGGAAGGGGCGGTTTCACCCAGATGGACCTTAAAATGCAGCCCCCGGGCGGGCGCGGCGCCTGGACTCCCCGGGGTCGCGTACGTGCCCTCGCTCGCCCGTCCGCCTTGACCTCGACCTCCCCCGCCACGCCCCCTCCTGGCCACGTGCACGTGCGGTTATGATCGTGTAGGGCAAGCCACGCACTTCTATCAACGAGGCGCTTTTTGTTTCCTCGCCCAGTGATCAAATTGGTTACGAACAATTTTAATCATGATTAAGTTAATTAGATTTAGTCATCAAACAATTGCAAAGTTTTTCTTGTAAACTGAACGTAATATCAACAAAAAAACAGTCC
>BLKR01008149.1:0-25001 GCA_011170035.1 Teleogryllus occipitalis
GATTATTTTACGTGAAAGTACATTTCAAAGTCCTACACCCTTTTACAATCATATTATAAATATTCCTATGTAGTATGCAAAAAAAAATTTGTTCATGCATATGTTGTTTTGTATATTCTATTCTTTAAAAAAATATTCTTTGGTTTTATTTCCAAAATTGAATCAGCTGATTAACACATTATTCTTTAATCCAATGGCGTTTCGGTACTTTTTATTTTTTGTATTTGAAAATAATTATGTCGCGATGAAAGGATTGAAAAACCATTTCAGCCATAAATGTCCGTAAACTTGGGAAATTATAACGAAGGGAAACTCTAATAAACACTGATTTTTGTGTCTATCATGTTTCATTCCTCATCAACTCTCTAATTCTGGTTTACGAGATGAATTGTTCCAGGCAATCATGTCGAATGATTTAACATGCAGGGCCGTAATTTGTAGTTCTTAACCACAACACATGAAAGTCGCTATAGCAGCAATGAAATAGTGAATGAAGTGTTTTTGAAGAATAATTTGGGCTAAGGCTTAAATCATAGCCCTAATCCCTTAGAGCAAAGCACAAGGAGCTCCAGATTTTAACAGAGACCTATCCATATCTCTTTTCTCATATTTTTCATTCGTGTTGCAAGATATCTCGTAACATTTATCAGATTATAATAATATATTCATGATAATAAATTGAATTTTTGGTGTCATTAGATGAAAGTTGTATTTTAATTTTTTTGTTATAGAATTGAAAAAATGTTTTTCTACAACTGCTACAACTACTACAACATAAAAAAGACAACTTCTTTGCATCGCTAGCAGTGCGTGAACTTCGTCATATTTTAATCGCCATTAAAAAAGATCGTTGCGAAGACAACTATCTTGTTACCGTGAAAAAAGTCTTTTTTGCACGGTTTTAGAATACTTTTTTGTACGTTTGGTTCTGGGCTACAAACTTACAAAATACGAAACTATTTGTATTATATTTTTATGCAGTTGTAGAAAAAATGTTGTTCATATTTTGTGTGTAAAGTTTCCGCCCTTTTCATGGTCTCGATTGAGATTTTGTACCTCGACCTACGGTCTCGGCAAAAAATCTAAATCTCGACCATGAAAAAAACGGAAACTTCACACACTTAATATGAAAATAACTATTTTTTTGTTTTTGATATATTATACAAGTGTTAAAGAAACAAAATTAATGAAAAAGTACTTAATCTAAAGATTGAGTAAGATTACTTGGAAATAGTATTTTTCCTCCTGTCCATGTGCCACTACCGAGTTATCTTATTTCACATGCACAGTTAACTACTATTTCCCACCTGGAAGCCGTATTGAGAATTCGCAATTGTCCCCAACACGAACTTCCCGGAATAGATTTCTCTTCCGAGTTACAGACAACGCAATAGTTTGAGCCATTTAGCTACGGACTGGATTCTGCCCTTGTTGAATCAACTTGCAGCTCAGCGAGTGGTAGCACAAACGAATTTTTTTCCCTCGCACGAAACTTTTAATAGTGTTGTCTCCGTCACAAGCAGTTCTCCCTCATCCTCTGCGAGCAATCGCGGATGGGTACGCACTCCATTCTGGGATGTGCAGGCCTTGGAGCAAACAAGCAAAATCCATTAATCTGTGCGAGTTTTTGTTGCCCGAGCAAACTCGTCTCTAACGTGGACGTCTGCGAACAGCTGGAAACTGATACAGAAACGATCGAGTCGGGAACATTCCAAAGGTTCTTTATTCACGATTGGTTTCATTCGGCGTTGCGAAGGGCATGTGCATTTATTTTTGGAAGAGACGTCACGTGGTTTATGTGGACAAATAGTGAGATGGTTTTTGTTAATTGCCGATTTTATATTTTAAACACAAAGCTCTTCAATTAATTTTTGTCTATCAATCATTATCAGTGGCGCCCGCTCACTCTGGATCTAGGGCGTTGTCAGTAAAAGAAAGTGTTAGCCCGCACACTACTTTTTTCGCTTACATCTTTAGAGTGTTATTGAATTATGTAAACAAAATCCTTATTTGTTTTAAATTGTAAAGTTTAAAGTATGAGGGAAATATAGTCGCAAAATAACCATGAATCTGTTGAATTTTCTATTGCAAAGATTGGAATAATATATTTTATAGTATTTAAAAAGACATACTCGACGATTTTCCCATTCTTCAGTTCTCGTTTTAAAAATTAAATTCCGAAATATTATCAGGTTAGGACACGATCGCCCATCACTCAATTACTTCGTACTTTTCTTTATACGAAAGGGAAGGAAAGCAATTATTTAGAACAATTGTTCCACTTTTTCACTATTCTTATCAAGAAATTACTCTAATTTCATGAGTATCGATATGATTAATGTGGAGAAATAGCGTGTTCTGGATTTTTAATATTATTAATTTTGTCTTTTTTTACAAAAAGCTTGAGAATATGCTTTGTAAATGAGTGATCGTTGAAGATAATCATTCTCCTTGCTGATTAATCATATAAAAAGAAAAATCTCAGAGCTTTGTGTACTTTTAACTAATATATAATATTAATTATACGATTTTATATGATATATAAATTTAAAAATACTAAAATGCTTTTCTAAAAAAAGGAAAACAAGACTACACCTACTCGTATGTTCAATGTAGTTGTTCATACCGAACGAACATTGCAAACGCTTTTCATTCAAAATTTATTTCATTCGACGTGGCGGGTAGCTGGGAATGTGTCTAATTATTTTTTTAACGGGAGTGGGGTAAGGGTTAAACAAGTGGTAGATAGACATGTTTCGATTTTAGTTTATTCTTATTTTAGGTTTTTCAGCGTACATCACTCTTTACTTACGAATGGATTATGCATTAATGACAAAAACCTTTGCAGAATTATACTAATTATCTACTTTTCACACTATGTAATTTAATGATGAAATGATTAACAGAGCAAATATTTAGAAGACTTATAATTAATATTATACGATATTAGTTCTTCCTAGCCGTTTATTTTTTAATGAAACGAACACGAAATGAAAATCTCCATAAACTAAAAAGTCCGTCCATGACGCGATATTTAAATATTGACTGCTTATAGCAGTTTATAATAGAAAATATTTCTTTAAGCCCGTTCAAAATGGACAATTCTACGTAATTTTTACCCCAAATAATAATCTCATTTGTAGAAGAAAAGTCATGTGGCACAGTACACTCGATATACTGCCATTTCTCTTAATACTTGTAGATTCATTTAAGTTTCCCGTGATTTCACTAATGCATATTCCCATCTTTCATTCTTTCAGTATTTATCACTGTTGGTATTTCGAAAAAATCTGTATCTCTGTACGCGGTTTTATCTTAATATATTAGCTTCTCGTCTCTATTATATGTGATTTCCCAATCCTGTATCTAATACGATCTATTATTGCCCAATTTCATCAGTAAGTTTGTTAGCTTAGCAATATAATTTATTGGTTATGCATTTTATACACCAAACTTTAGGCATTGGAACGTGTTATTAATATTGCCATGACACGTTCATAGCAAATAATGATTCTGACTGCTCCACGGAATCCAAAATATTTGTAATCTACACTCTTCAGGGTGAATTTCTAATGCACATATTGTGTAATCGTGTAATTTAATTCTCTTGGTTCACAAGGCTTTCATCTCCCCTTTCCTTTCCTCTTCCTCTTTCCAAATAGTTTCTTTCCCGCGATTTCCCTTCCCCTACTTTCTTCTCGACATCGCCTCCCGCGCTGCCAGCCAGGCAGTGGGCACCACTCGCTGCTTGAAGCTGCCTCCGTGCGGCACGGCAGCCCCTAGGGGGCGCAGGCTACCGCTTCCGTTTGCGGTGGCGCTGCCGCATTCAGACTTACTCGCTCGGCTCGTTTTCCTGTCTCCGCGCGCTGTTAAGGTCGCCGCAAAGGGCGGGAGACGCCACCTCCCCAACAGCATCACCCTCCTTTCAACGCGTCCTGTTCTCCTTGTCCATTCGCACTCTGACGCTTGCCTTCACCGCCGCCGTCACGCTCGCTGCTATTGGCATAGTGACACACTAAATGAAATCGCACCACCATCACCGCCTCTGCTCTCATAGAGGCCTTCACCAACGACTTTCACCAATTCCCCCATTCCACTACCGCTAGCATCGTTACCACCGGCATAGTGACACACAGAAACAATCATTCCATCACTGTTTCAACCCTCACACCCGTCGCCATCCCCATTACCAACCCCATCGCTACTCTCCCACCACTGCTAGCATCTTTACCACCATATCCCCCATATCCACCATATTGACACACTCACTGAAACAGTCACACCCTCACCGCTTCTTCTCTCATACACTACCTCATCCATCGCTACTCCCATATTCCATTACCTCTAGCATCCTTACCACAAGCGCCCCAACCCCCACGGCCAGCATTTCCACTGCCACTGCGCTTCTCCTCACACTGTCACTATCACTATCACTGCCACTGCCTCAAACATCGGCATACATGGACACACACATGACACGTTTATAGCAAATAAACAAGTCTCTCCCACCAGCGGGGCATCGCCCCAGCCGGGACAAGCTCTAAGCTCTCGACCGGTCTCCCGGAATATGTGGTAGTATAGTGCATGTTAGTGTGTGTGTGTAAGGGGAGAGGATAGGACAAGGAAGAGGAAGGACAGATCGCGCGCGGTCCGTGGCCCGTTTGGTAAGGTACTGCTCCGGCATTCGCCTGGTGTTGATCGGAGAAACCACTCATGATGCCAAAGGTGCTGCCATCATGACCGCTACTGCTCCCGATGCAAATCATAATAAAACCATTAACCCCGTCACTATGACCGGTACCACTAACACATCAACAAACGCCGCGCCGACCTCTGCAACTGACACGCAGTCACAGCACCAAACGTCTCTGCCAACGTTCCGGACTTCGCTAGAACATCACTATCGTCACATCATCTCCGCCACATTTTCACCTCATTTCATCACCGTCAAATCGTCACTATCACATCCGGACTTACAGATCTGCCTTCGCCAATCCCAACTCATACCGTGACCACCTCTGCCAGCGCGGTCGCGGGCGTCTTGCCCTGATATATCTCCTTGCCTTCACTCACACCGTTAAGGCCTCCAACGCTGCCTTTGTTACCTTGGTCGTCGGCGTTCAGCGAGACCGTACAACTTTCAAGCTACCCACCCTAACTCGTCGGTTCCACCCCTTTGCCCCTTTCACATTCATCTCCATCTTTCTCTATTCATTCTCTCTTTCTCTCTCTCTCTCTCTCTCTCTCTCTCTCTCTCTCTCTCCCTTTCTCTATTCCTTTGTATTTCTTCTCTCGTTTTCTTTTTCCACATTGCACCGCAAGCACTAATTGCAGCGAGATCCCTGAGGAACTCCTCATTCTCACCCCTTCCCCTTTCCGCGGAGAAAGACCATTTAAATGCGCGCCTAATCCAATGAGAAGCCGTGCACGAGCCTCCCGCGACGCGACGCAGTTCCCGCGAAGCGTGTTAATCCAGCGCGCCCGCGTACGTCAATTGTCGTGGTTTGCGTCGCTCGCCGCTAGGGGCGCTCACGGCACCGCGTCGCCAACCCTCTCTCCCTCTCCCTCCACCTTTCCGCGAAAAAGTGACTGTCGGTGAGACCTACCTTTGTGCACGGCCACCGCTTTGAACCGGCGAGGCAGGGGCCCGAGGAGAGGGTGGCGCAGGGGCTGGAGGGGGAAGAAGGGGCCGGAGGGGGGCTCGAAATTGGATCCGCAACGACGCTGCGCAGGTGACGGAATTAAAAGGGTGGCGGGAGGGACGCGCGACCGATGATGAAAGGCTGCAGACGAGTCAGGGTGGAGATTGCAGCGCCCTCTGCCCCTCACACCTCTCGGCGCGGGGGGCGTGGCCGGCCGAAGGAAGTGCCCGTCAGGTAGTGGATCAGGAGTCCCGAAATCATGACCTGACACGAAGCGAATGCATATTACTTTCTCGCTATGGAGTAGATTGATTTTTTCGCGTTTCTGGGCGCGTCAACTACTGTGGTCATTATTCCCGTTAGTGTAGTGCATGTTTTTTTCTCGGGAGATGGCGGTGATCTTCTCCCGCTGAATGGCGAGATCCGGCGCTGACCTATCATCGGCAAGTGGGGTTTCCCCCTAAACAAGTCTCTCCCACCAGCGGGGCATCGCCCCAGCCGGGACAAGCTCTAAGCTCTCGACCGGTCTCCCGGAATATGTGGTAGTGTAGTGCATGTTAGTGTAAGTGTGTGTGTAAGGGGAGAGGATAGGAAAAGGAAGAGGAAGGACAGATCGCGCGCGGTCCGTGGTCCGTTTGGTAAGGTACTGCTCCGGCATTCGCCTGGTGTTGATCGGAGAAACCACGGAAAACTACCGATCAGAGCAGCCGGCTGCTAGAATTTTCCTCCAGACATCGACTGAATTCGACCTAGCTGAAAAGCTACCGTAGTGTCGAAAATCCTGCCGCCGTCAGGACTCGAACCTAGGACCTCCCGGTCAGAGGCGCTGCAGTGGTATCAGTTGATGCACTGAGCTACCGCTCCCGGTACGCTACGGAGTAGAGAGAAAGTTATGTAATGCTGTGCGAAATAGGTGAATTTTCGGCGGAAAAACCCTTATTACGGGGCCCTGGAAACGAAGAAATAGATAGATGCAGCTGCTAAATTTAGGGATAAAATTATCTAACTCGTGGTGTACCCAGAAATAATTTTTTTTGTTTGGTCCTGTTACCAAAAAATCGAATGACGGCGAAGTGTCTGTCTATCCGTGTGCCTGTGACGAACGCTAGCGGCTAAACAGTTCAGCCGATCTTCTCCAACATTGGTATTCCCTAATCGATCTGGGTGATGTCGCGGCCCCTTGAATTTGGAGCCGACGTTTGTATTTTTTTGAAATTAAGTGCCCATACTTATTTCAAATTATTTTAATTCTTAACATTTATTTTTGAATATGTAATGTTTGCTTGAATGGGGTTCATTGTAGCAAATTCCGAGTTTTTGTATTTCAATTAAGCAAGAATATTAATTTGGGAATCAAAATTTTCCAGTAACACGTGCCATCCAATCAATCTTGAAAGTTGGCAACGCTGATTATCTCTTGAGTGCAACTCATACTGGGTCAAGGATGGAGAATGTATAACCCAGCAAAACTGCGAGAGTTATCGCTTTCATATTGACTCTCGCCCATTTCCTCTCAATGACATTTGCCATCGTATTAAATGTCAAGCATACTCTAGAAATACTACTACTTTTATGTTTGAAATAATACTATTGGTTATGTTTATGGTTGTCGTTGAAACTAAAAACCCCTTGTGTAACGATATGCGTTGATGAGTACCTGCATTTGGGAAGAACTCTGTCCAGTAAAAAGTCGTAAACTTTACGTAAGAGGTACTACAGGTCCAAAGCCGCATTGGATCAGGAGTCATAATTTATAAGGCAGAGAATCTGCGGGAGTTAACATTTTGAAATTTAACCTCACCCATTTCCTCTCAGCGACAGGGGCGCACAGATTGGAAGTCAAGCGTTCGCATGAAATACTACTTTTTTGTATGATGGTATACGTAATCATTGAAACTGACTACCTTTTATGTTGCCGTTTGCATTGCCGCCATATATGTTCCAGTATTTAGACAGACCTTTGATCATTTCAGGAATAAAACATATCAACGAGGATCTGCAGACACAATGTCGTTCTGGATTAATGGTCGCAATTTGATTATGAAGGGGTTATGCAAGAGTTTACGTTTCGTTTTATTGCTTCTAACCCGTTCCAAGAACAATTAGATACGAACAGATAAAGTTCATGCTTCTTCTTTTTTCTTTTTTTTGAATAAATATCTTTTTATATTTTTGTGCGAGATCGTTGAAAATGCCAACTTCTTGTGTCACAAAGTGTGTACTTACGAATGCGTAACACAATGACTCTTGGATCAGTATAGGTATTCAGAAAATTATACGAGAAAGAACCTGCAAGTGTTGATGTTTGTTGGTGCTAAAAGAGTTTTAACAATTGTATCTGACTCATTATTGTAAGGTGAAATTTCTCAGAAGTGACAATGCGCGAAGATAAAAAGCCTTTTCATGGATAAATGTATACTTGCATTTACTGCCATAGCGTAAGTATAGTAGCTTTTACTAAGCTCTTCTCTTGGTATTACATTGCAATAATAATAATAATAATAATAATAATAATAATAATAATAATAATAATAATAATAATAATAACGACAATTATAACAATTATAATGCGTTATATAGGCAAATGAGCGCTCGGTGCAGTTTAACAAAAATACAGATATAAAGACAAACTGATCCTGACATTAAGAGTAAAATAGAAACGTGCAGAATACTAGAAAAAGCAACAACAACTAACACTATTTTAATTTTCATTTTATTGCCTCCATCTAGCAACAGAAACATACGCTCACATTTACTAAGAACAGTAGTGTTTATTGCTAAGTTTGCTGCAGACATTAGAAACAACCCTGCTTGAGCACGCAAAGAGACAGACATCTGTTGACCTCGGGTGCCCAGAGCCTCAGCGGCGCTCACTCAAAGCCAGAGAGAGGAAAGGCGTCGAGGCGTGTGCCCCTCTCCGCTGCAAAAACAAACCTAAACAGTCGGCCCGGTGGCCGGGATCGCTAAGGCAGTAATGTCGTAGTGATCTCGGACCGATGTGTCGCGGATTCCAGTCCCGCCTCGGGCATGGTTGTATTTGTGTTCGTCCTTTCACCCCTTATCACCATTTCGTTTTACCCTCATATTTACCATAACGTTAACTCCAATAGTGGTCGCTAATGACCTAGCTGTTGATGCGACCTTAAATAAAAAAGTACTAAACAAGCTCCAAATAGTCCAAAACAATTTTCTTAGAACTATCGCAAATGCTCCTTGGTTTGTCACAAATTCACAGCTCCACAAAGAATTCCAAATTGACTCCATACAACACCATATGACATATCTCTCAAACCAGTTCTATCACTCATTACCTCCAATTCCACACCTAGACAACTTCAGACTCCAGAAAACTCCTCATAGAACCAGAATAAAAAATACATATCCATACCAGGCATCCCTAGTCAAATTTTCCGAAGTAGATTGTTCTAGAGATGTCTGGAGATTTTCTCACACAAATTAATTTGTAGTTTAATTTTAGGTAAATTAGAATGTAAGCCATCAGTACATATGTAAAGTGTATTATGTACGGAACTATGTATAATCTGTAAAAAAGCATGTAATGAAAAAGGAGTGTGCCCGTCCAGGGAGGAAATACCATAATAATAAATAATAGTAAAATTGTCTTTATTAGAGGCGAGGCTGAGATCGTAGGCCTGTTCTTCCACCTAACCACCATAAATATTTACATTATTTCGTATACTATGAAGAATTTTCAGGGGGTAGGAACTTTAGTTTTAGTTCTGGGAGAGCAACTAATTGTATATTGTTGGTGAACAAGTCAAACTCCTTAAATCTATCTTTGATGTTTTTGAAGTTTTTTTTACTTCGCTAAGACCGTTTTTCTCTTGTTTTGATCAGTGAAATCGCTTAAGTATGTGTAAAAATATGTGTACTTTCTATCGCGAAAAAAAAATGGAGTGTACAAATTTAACAAAAGAAACTTTATCTTGATTTATCTCGAAAATATTTTTGGATTTAGCCAGTTTGGAAATCAAACAGTGAATTGAAATAATAGATTATTTCCTTTTTTAACTCAGTAAGAGAACAGAAAAAGCGTATAGGAAAATTCTCTTTAAGTCTTATTTATAGGTTCTAAAAATCAGTATTAGATGTTAAACTATGTGTAAAAAATGGTTTAATTTTCTATCATGGAAAAAGCATTAAGGGGACAAATTTAACAGTTTCAACTTTAACTTGATTGATCTCGAAAATATTTTTCGCCTTAGTGATTTTCACTTTATACTAACGATATATTTACAGTACGATGAAAGAAAGGGAAATTATCGTAGAAAATACCAGGAGCGCTTTGGAAATTGTCGATAAATACCCGACTCGTGAACAGGAGGACTATTTCACTACAGATTTTATGCCCAACAAAATTCCAAAATACACCAAATATTTATAATAACTCAAAACTGTATTAAAATCAACGCAATTATGTTATAATACATGCGCAGTTTTTTGGACATTGACATAGCGAACGATGCATACCGCCTCCTGCGATAGATAAGTCACAGTTTAGTATGATTGGCCAGTAGGGAGAAACGGTAAGAAAACTCGGATAGAAAACTTTTTGAAATACATCACCCTGATGGGTGCATTTTGGATGTGTAGTTAAACAATATTCATTTTAATTTTACGAGTGGAATAGTCAGAGTAATTATTAATAAAATAATCAAGTTTTCAACCAGGTGTTTACATTTTCCTGCCAAACTTGATTCACTGTAGGAAGGCGATATAATTTCGTATATATGTATTTTCAGTTAAACTACCACTGAGCTCATTCAATATTGTGATAGTAAACAATTGTTCAATTATGACAATGTGAAGAAAAAAATTACCATATATTTTACTTCAGCCAATCATGCACATCTACACAAGGGATCAGAGCAACGATCATCTCTGATCATTTCCATTCTAATGAGTGCCGTATGATATGAGTATTTACTGCCTCAGTTGATGATGTGGAATTGCGCGAAGAGCTGAGAATTTCACGATGCAAAAACGAATTCAACTATTACTTTTGAAAACCCACTCACAAAAACTGTTTGAAAATGAATAGCTTCTTCACCTGAAAAACTACCTACGTTTAAAATCAAGCAATCCATTTTTTCCGACCTCTGACATGGTGAGTAGGCGTTTCAGAAGCTCTGAGGGAGGGCAGAAAGTAAAGAGCGAATGAGCGCCACGACGAAGCAAACGAGCGTAGGTTCGTGAGTAATGAGTGCGGGGTGAGTGTAGGCTGAATGGAGTGCAGCAGGGAGAGGTTAGCGTGCGATGGCGGAGAGAATAGTCGGGAAGGAACAGTGCGGACGAAAAAGAGGAAGTGGAGCGAAGACAAAGCAGATGGAAGGGGAAGCGGTGGTACAGGGAAGCGGAGGAAAGGGAAAGCGGAGGAAAGGGGAAGCGGAGGAAAGGGAAAGCGGAGGAAAGGTGAAGCGGAGGAAAGGGGAAGCGGAGGAAAGGTGAAGCGGAGGAAATGGGAAGCGGCGGAAAGGGGAAGCGGAGGAAAGGGAAAGCGGAGGAAAGAGGAAGCGGAGGAAAGGGGAAACGGAGGAGAGGAGAAGCGGAGCAAAGGGGAAGCGTGGGAAAGAGATGAAGAAGAGGGCAGGGGTGCGGGACTGCGAGGAGAGAAACAGGACATGTTTAAGAGAAGTACGACGGAGGGGGGGGGAGGGCGGGGAGGAGAGTCGGGCAGAGAGGTGAGAATTGAAGAGGAGAGAGATGGTGTAGCTTGCCAGAGAGGTGTGGGAAGGGACGATCGGTCTGGAAGGGGACACTATATTGTAGGTAGGTCGAACTTATTATACTACGGCTGCCCGACATATACGCTTTTACCTCGCCTCCGCTGAACGGTTGCGACTGCCCGCCGCCCCTAGTGCTTGCCCTGCCTCCGGCTTGTGAGCACTCCCCCTCACTGGTCCAGCCTTCAGCTTCGAGTTCCTCTCGGAGCAAGTGACAACTTGGTATCGTCATACTGCAATAAACAAGCTCTATTGCACAGTGTTCATAAATGGACTTGCATGTAGTAAGTAGACGTATGATAAGACTTCAATTCTAATCTGACGAATTATATTTTGAAACAAAATTTCGTATAGATAGTAATTTTGTTGATTATTTCTAGAAAATATACGATTTCTACCGTTGTTTCCTTCATTTTTTTTATAAAATACTTTTAGGTGCTTCTGACACACGCTATACTCGCACCGCATTCACTTAGCTTTCTTAATCGCCTGGACTTCCCTCATAAATGTATTACAGTGCCTCTTTAGATTAAACTACTATTGCATTGTAAATTATACTCTGGTTTGTAAAGTTGAAAATGACTTTTTTACCTCGAACAAGCGTCGATTTTTGTCTAGTTTAACCACGACAAATGAAATTCTGAGTGTACAGGCAAAATCCTTCTTTAGAACAAGCGGATCCTGGTTCTTGCGACCCGATCTGTGACGTCTGTGCTGGATAAAACCTCATTTTTTCTTTTTTCCTGCTTCCGGGCAAGTTCATCTTTTTCTGATGGTGGGTCGAGTACAAAAAGTTCGCGTAATGGAGCAGCGGATGCTTCGTTAGTCGCGAAGGGATTGGATGCTTTGAGACGAAATGTGATACACGTTCGTGCGCTGGCTTAATGTTTCGCTTATTAGCAGAGTTTTCGAGCATAAAATGCAGCGTATGTTTTAATAATTATTAAAATAAAGATAATAACACTAATTGAAATATATCTCTGAACTCTCAATATAATACACTGTTTCAATTAAGTGTTTCTATTTTTAAAGACGTTGATTACTGCGATTTTGAGTTTTAAATTTACAGAAAAAACGCGATCTTATTTAATTTATAATTGTATACCTCACTCTGACATTTTCACAAATAATTATCTGCGATTGGTACACAATACAAATTTTTAGTACAGTAAATATCGCAACACTTGTCAATGAATAAATATTATTTGCACTACACATAATTATGTTGACTAGTAAATATGAATACTTTCTTATTTTTTTGTAAATATAAACGTTTGTTAACTTTTCTTTGCCTGGAAAATTTTAAACTTTTTATTTTGTTTTTAATAAAACAAATAATTACACGAATTAAAATTCAATAATATAGTTTATTACGTACTACATTACCAAGGGGTGACATGATTATTACAGTTGGGAGTTCCTTAATACATCTGATCAGATCAACCACTCATTTACACATTTAGTTGATTTTTAAAAATGAGAAGGAAAGCAAGGACGACACATCCTGATACAAATACGTAGATAAATAAAATTTTTTAGAGTGGTGGTTAATTGTTAACATTTTGAGTGGTATTAATTGTTATTTTTTTGTAAGCAGAATGTTATAGGCCTAAAAACCTGCATCATAAGTATGTGTGCGTCATTGGGTTGTCGTTTTTTAATTTAATAAATGGAAAAGAATTATTGACACTGAAGGGGAAGTCCTAAAGATGATATAACATTCGTCAGGGGAGGAGTGTAACACATTGTGACACACTTCCATTATTGTGTGCAGTATACACCAAATTGGCAATATCAGTGCTATTTTGATATTCAACTCGATTGTCTCAGATGCAGATTTGATAGGAGATATATTGAAACATAATTACTGAAATATTAAGTAAATTCGTATGTCATGTAATAAAACAATTAATCAATGAATCAATGAATTCTATATATTTGTATATTTGAGATTATTTAGATATGTGATCGTAACTGGAAAGTAAATGATGTTTACTTTGTTGATATTGGAAATTTTTGGTAAAGTAATCGGAAAATTGTGAGCGCAGTAGTTGATTAAAGAACTAGCCTTAATAAAAAGTTAAAAATTAACTTTGTATTGTCTATATTAGCATTAATTTGTAGCAATGAATCAAATAAAAATAGGAAGTATTTTACTAGAATAAATATGCTACATCATATTTAATACTGTATTACATGTGTGAATATAATTACTCGCATTATCTATGTATATTACTCTTAGGAAACTTGATGTTTTTTATAACTTATAACAAACTTTCTATACAAAACAATTTTACCTGGTGTGCTACTGCTGGATACGCAATCACCAGCAGACCTCTATCAAATATATTCCCGGTGAAAATTCAGCTGTTTGCAGATTATGCCCTACTTGGGAAATCAGGCGCACTTCTGACTCGCAACACTACCATAACTCAAAAACAGAGCGTTCTGTTATCTTAAAACACTCTTAGAAGAAACTCAATTTTTTATGGGCCATAATCTACAAAATGAGTCCTCCTTGGATATTGTTTTACTGTTTTGGATGGCACCTTCGTCTCGTATCACGAGTTGCCAGAAATACTTATAGGTTTGGTTTTATTATGGAGCTATTTTCAATTATAAAACATTGGTTTAAAAACTGCATTATTTTATAGTCAATTTTTTTGCAAAAAATCTTTTGGGTAATTTTATTACATGTTTTGATTTTTTCGCTCTTACGGGTTCTCTTGCTATTCATACGTTTCTGCTAGGAATACACAGCAGAATCCGCCGCCGAAACATTTATAAAAATATTTTAATAATAAAAATACACATATTTTTTTAATTTCCAGATTAACATATAGGGAGCATGTTATAAACAGGTGAGGAACATGCAGGGAAATATGATGGGGAGGTGAAACCAGGGGTTTGTTTCTTAAGCAGTTTTCTAGAGAATGGGACTTATTTGAACATTTTGATAAACTTTTGGAGATTAAGTGCTTCTTGGTAGCCCCACTCCATAGTATGCATGAGTGGTCCTAAACGATCAGAAACCGCAAACTTATAATGTAAAATTGACGCGTAAATTGGTCTGTCATGACGGCTCTTTAATGTTTTAACACACAGTTTAGGGGTTAGTAGTTCAAAGTTGGAATCCGATATGCAGCGATTTTCAGCTTTAACACAATAATTTACAAAGCACATAATTCATGTTTGCACGGATACAACTAGCTCTTATATTTTATTATTCCAATCCACCCTCCACGTGTAACATTGTGGTTCGGAGGACTCACAGTTGTCTTGCCGAATCCCCATCGCTTATCGGGAATTTTCATGAATCACTGGGGGTCTCACCTGATGAGTCTAGGACATCAATTCATCATTAGTTCCAGCGGTTGGGATGAGAATGATAATTCACAAGCGTCTCATAGCCCGTTGTCTCAGATATTTCCCCACCATCCAGCTATAATAAATATGATAAAAACGGAGAAAACCGGTGAAAGCAGCCGTTCACTAGAATTCCCATCCAGGTAGAGATAAGTCTCAATCCAATTATTCTAATCGCATGTCGAAAATCCGGCCGCCTTCAACATGGAATCTACCGGCAAACAAAGCTTTAGTTGCACATTATATTATCGCAGTCAACATATATGTATGTATGTGTGTGTGTGTGTGTGTGTGAGTGTGTGTGTGTGTGATATGACGATGCTTCAGAATTTCATCCGTATTCAAAACATCAGTCATTATGCACGCGTATCCTTTCTCGTTGAAATTCTAGACGGCTAGAACACTCCAGCGTAGGAGGAAACAGAAAGGTGAGACGAGGGTGGCAAGGAAGGGTTGCCGGGGGGGGTAGGGTTCGGAGGCTGCGAGCGCTAATGGATGGATGTGATCGGCCGGGAACAAAAGTGGCCACCCTCTTACAAGGCGGCCTTCCTCGAGGGAAAGGCAAGGTGCGCTGAAATAGTGGGGTTGGGAATGAGCGCGAAAACAAGAGAAAGAGGGTGAGCTGGGAAGCGAGGAAATAGGCGGGGACCGAGGGGGAGAGTGAGGCGAGGAGCGAGGCGAGGAGCGAGGCGGGGAGCGAGGCGGGGAGCGAGGCGGGGAGCGAGGCGGGGAGCGAGGCGGGGAGCGAGGCGGGGAGCGAGGCGGGGAGCGAGGCGGGGAGCGAGGCGGGGAGCGAGGCGGGGAGCGAGGCGGGGAGCGAGGCGGGGAGCGAGGCGGGGAGCGACACGAGGCATGAGGCGGGGAGCGAAGCAGAGAACGAGGCGGGGCATGTAGGGGGGAGCGGGGCGGGGAGCGAGGCGGGAGTGGTAGGGATGTGTCTGGGAGTGAGGGGAAGGGAAACGACTGGGGAAATGGAATTACAGGTCGCGCGGGGCACCGCCCCTTCCTTCGCCTTGAGGTTTCGGCTCCTTTGCGGGAGCTTCATATAACGAGGGAATTAAAAGGAATTCTGCGAAAGGCTTCTCAAATTACATTCGGAGGGCGTAATTACGCCAGATGTTCATTTATTCAATTCACTCGCAACGGTGCTCTTTTATCCAAACCGCTGATTGGTGCATTGCGCAAACGATTCCTATTCACTTTCACATGATTTCCATTTCTTGGGGTATCATTTTTCTTTCAACAACATTGAACTTCAATACTAAGTAGGTTTTGGAAATACATTTACTATAAAATTAGAATTGTAATATTTTTAAAGTCCAGTACACCGTCTGAAGTGGCTCAGGCCATCAACTGCAGTGATTCTGACCGGAAGCTCTTAGGGTCTTAGCGCCCAGCTGCGCTGATCAGTAGTTCTTCTCACCAGGCGAATGCCGGAGCAGTGCCCTAATAAACAGGCCAAGAGCCGCACGCGAGCTTTCCTTCCTCTTCCTTGTCCTTTCCTGTTTCTTTCTCTTCTTGTCTCATATTGACATGAACTACATTGCCACCATGTCGGGAGCTTAGAGCTCGTGCCGGCTGAGGCAGTGCCACGCTAATGAGAGATACCTGATTGGGAAAATGACCCCTTACTTACACACACTCAAATGCACTACATTGCCACCATGTCGGGAGCTTAGAGCTCGTCCTTGCTGAGGCAGTGCCACGCTGATGGGAGATGCCTGGTTGGGAAAATGACCCCTTACTTACACACACTCAAATGCACTACATTGCCACCATATCGGGAGCTTAGAGCTCGTCCCTGCTGAGGCAGTGCCACGCTAATGGGAGATACCTGATTGGGAAAATCCCCGTAAACCGGCGGACGTCGGGGCCGGGTCTAGATATCAAGTGGGGGATGAACACCCGCCACCTCCCGTTATGAAACATACACTGCACTTACGGGACTAATGATCTTAGCAGTTGATTCTCCCGGAATTACTAATCAATCAAATAAGTAACAAGGTCAACAATTTCAATCCCATCATGTAAAGTTACGTTAGATTAGTTTTGCTATTTCTTCAACGTGAATAGAATTCTGCCACATTCCTGTCTTTTATTTTTTCTTGAGCACGTTATGTAAACACTGTTTCAGTCACGAAAATAAAAAAAAGCACTTTTATTGCTAAAAAAAGACTGATCGTGGCTCCTACGTGTCTGTTGTATCATTTAAGGAAAGCACTTCATTTGACTTACTTGATTACATGTCTATCTCTACCACTGAAGTATGGTAGTGTGTTCGGTAGTGTCTTGTATTTATTTGATTTTATATTGTATTACATATTCTGTATTTGCATTAACACTATTCCTATTTTATTAAGTTCATGAGAATGTAAAACTGTTACTCATATTCTGCTGTATTTTCACTTGTTTCGAAACTACATAATACTACATACATATACTATATATGTAGATAAAATCATTAGAATCGAGAATTTTCTTCTGGGATTCATGTTAGAGACACATTGAGAGCAGGCGTCAGGCGCTTAGTCATTCTAGAGACAAGTGCAGTAAGCGTTAATTCCATCTAATTCTTTAGCTTTGAACTTAATTCGAGAGTCACTAGCCGTTATTAACGTAAATTGTCAGGGATTTAACAGCCAGCTTGATTTATTTCACTCCCTTTTAAGTCGAGCACACAACGAAACTATATATATATTAGTATTATTTACGAAAGTATTTTATTTGTAGTTTTTCAATAGAGTGCGTGCTGAAAATAATTTTAGGTGGTTAATATTCAGTAACGCTCTTGCTGCTGCGGGCCTCTAATTTACTATCAAAATAAATAATTAAATTACGTATATTAATGGTAGGAGCTACTGTTTTCAAAGAACGCACATGGAGCAGATGGAAATAAACCCGTGTCTAAGTATTTTTCCTAAACTCGTAGAAAAGTTACGTTTGATGCGGTTAGTGACTGTGAAATCAAACGCATTCACTGGCAATAATTGGCGCCGCCTCTTATGAACTTTTCACGCACCGCTATCGTTTTTAAAATTCCATTTAAATTCAGATCCATTGTTCGCGGAATGTGTTATTTTTTCACGCTGACTGCAAATAAAACTTCCACTAGAAGTAACGTGGAGCAGATTACACATATTGTCAATGGACATGTGCTAAAATACTCTTTGTGTGGCCTGCTGGACACTGGTGTTAAACTGTTTCCTTCCGACAAGAACGTGTTTTGAATGAAATGAAAGCGTTCCATGCATTGTGAAAATATTAGAATGTGTGAAATACATCAAGAATTTATTTTTTGTGATGGAATGAATTTTCATTAAATGCCAGAAAAGGGTGGACGTTTCTAATTATTTTTTTCCAGTTATACAACATCCCGTGAATAATTTTTATACATTATGACTGGAAATTTTTATTGACTACATGCTCGAAAATCCTTATATTTTAGATATTTTACGAATAAGTCCTGATTTTTCTCTTCTTGCACATGTCAAATTT
The DNA here is from genome assembly GCA_011170035.1 of Teleogryllus occipitalis. Lineage (NCBI taxonomy): Eukaryota > Metazoa > Arthropoda > Insecta > Orthoptera > Gryllidae > Teleogryllus > Teleogryllus occipitalis. The sequence goes on from BLKR01008149.1 coordinate 18,248, forward strand.
CACGTTTATTTTAGGAGAAGACAAGTTTCGTGAATGGAATAAATGAACTATCCACATTTAATGATGTAATATGTTTCAATATTAACCTATCACTTCATACACTACACACTTCATACCCAGTGAAACATTATCTCTGCTCTGTAACACAGAAAATATTTAACTTATAAAATATTTTTTGTTCTGAAAACCTATTAATTAAACAGTTTGTAAAGGGAAATTTATCCTATCATTAATAAGGGTATCAATGCCACGCTTTAACGTCTTTACACATGCATTTGCATTTTCATGACTGCGTTTGGATGCCTCTTCGCCGACCATTTCCTCCGCCGTCCTCCTCCGAGCCACCTCCACCGCCGTCCCCCTACCGGTCACTGAATTTTACATGCCGCGATGACGCGTTGTCCTGCTACCCGCCGGCGAACTGTGTCTCTTCGAAGCGACGGCGTTCCACACGTTATTGAGGTGTCGCTTACTCCCGTTCCTTTACCCGGTAGTTCAACCCTTTTCACAACCCTCGCCCTTCTCCTTCCGCGTCGAGCCCTTAACCGTCACACCTCCTCTCATTCCGTCTCCAGCCCACCCCTTCTGTCATCTCTCCGACTAGCTCCGTTCCGCTTCTCTATATTTGCCTCCACGTCTCGCTACTTTCCGCCCCACTTCTCTCTGCCTCGTTTCTCACCCCGCTTCCCAACATTTCGCTTCTCCCAGCTGTCTCCTCTACCCCATTTCTCTCCACCGCTTCTCTCCAACCGCTTCCTTCCACCCGCTTCTCTTCATTCACTTCTCTCGAAATGCTTCCCTCCACCCGCTTCCCGCGAACCGCTTCCCTCCACCCGCTTCTTTCCAATCGCCTCTCTCAACCCGCTTCCTTCCTCCTGCTTCTCCTCCCTCACTTCCCTCCAAATGCCCTCCACCCGCTTCTCTCCATTCACTTCTCTCGAAATGCTTCTCTTCACCCACTTCCCTGCACGCACTTCTCTCCACCCGCTTCTCTCGAACCGCATCTCTCCACCGCTTCTCTCCAACAGCTTCGTTCAACCCCCTTCTTTCCATTCACTTCTCTCCAAATGCTTCCCTCCACCCGCTTCCCGCCACCCGCTTCCCTCCATCCGCTTCTTTCCAATCGCCTCTCTCCACCCGCTTCTCTCTAATCGCTTCCTTCCTCCTGCTTCTCCTCACTCACTTCTCTCCAAATGCTTCCCTCCACCCGCTTCTCTCCACCCGCTTCTCTCCAACCGAATCTCTCCACCCACTTCTCTCCAACCGCTTCTCTCGAACCGCATCTCTCCACCGCTTCTCTCCAACAGCTTCGTTCCACCCGCTTCTCTCCATTCACTTCTCTCCAAATGCTTCCCTCCACCCGCTTCCCTCCAACCTGCCCCACTCCGTGCGGCCCCTCTCCGTCCCTCCCGCCCCGCCCCCGGCGCCGCAATGAGCACCCGGCGAGGCCACCTTTGGCACCGGTCTCCCCGCCTCGTGAATATTTATCACGGCTGCTTGAATCGGCTGGCAGTGAAACTCGCTCGTGCACGCTCAAAGCGGCGCACGGCGCGAGGGCCACGGAGTTGCATGCTCTCGGTGGTCGGGGGCGTGACGATTTTCTTCGGGATATTGCATGACACGCTTTAGTGTCGCATCATCATCATGTCAAATCATATTTTCTTACAAATGGATGAAAGGATGCTTTTCTTTATGTTTTACACACGATTTTTTACTTTAGATTTGACTTGAACAATGATCATTGTCAAGCCGAGCATGGAAACAATGATTAAATTTTATGTCATTCTTTTTAAGATATGCGTATTATCAGTGCTTGAAATTTACATCTTCTCGAAATGGAATTTTTTTGTCTAACTCTGTTACAATTAAATTCATTAATGTCTTGCCATACTTAATAATTTAGTTTCAGTTTATATATTCAACATTATTACATTCGTGATATTGTCAAAGGCAAAAAATAAAATTGTATTTACTAGGAAATAAGTTAGGAAATGGTTATAAGTGTTACGTATTTTAAAACTGTGTCGAATCAAAATGTCCACCAAATAATCCATACAAAGCATATATCTAGAGTAGAATGACTCTAAAAATGTAAAAACCAGAACGCGGTCTGATCCTCTCCGCTTCATTTCAAACACTTGTCATAAAACTGTCACGTGTTTGGTCGAACAAATGTAAAAGTTGGAAGTAAATGTTAAAAGCTTAATGAGATGCTAATGCAATTATATCCTGTTCAAGCAGAGTTTTCGTATTTTTTGCTCATTCTATATAATACAATTACAGGCATTGTAGAGATTTTATTTGTCTGAGCTGAAAATCCCTTTGCTTTACAGCTCAACGCACAATTCTATTCCCGGAACAGCTCCAAATTCTTAGGTTGTTGCTCCACCTGCGTGGAAACGCCTCCAAACGTTTAATAATCTCGTCTTTCCTTTTGGGTATGGAACGAAATCGCGTTCGCAGTTCTCGTTAGCCGTCAATAAAAATCGTTCCGTTTCACAGCCTTAAGCGGCCACAGGGGAGCGGCGTGGCGGAGGCGACGAAGGGAGAGAGAGCCGTGAGCGGAGCGCCCCGTGGCCACAAGGAGGAGGCTGCGGGGCGGGGGCGGGGCAGAGGGGTTCCTGAGGGAAGGCGCCGCCGGGATTGTGTGTAAACAGACGGCGCGGCGCGAGGCGCGGCGTGGGGGCGGGAGGGTGGGGTGCGGGCAGATGGAAGGTGTTTCCACAGCGCCCGAAACGCGCTGCACCGCCGCGTGCGGACTGAGACGGAGGAGGCGGTGAAACCCGGAAAAGCGGAGGGGAAAGGCGGAGGCGGAGGCGATGGAAATGGAGGAGGTGACGGGCACAAAAGCAGCGGTGGAGTATCCCAAATACGGCATCGGTAAAAGAAGACGAGGCGGCGAAAGAAGAGGGCAAGTAAAAAGCGAAGGAGGGACAGAAGGAAAGGAGAGAGAGGCGAAAATAGAGGAGTAGAAAGAGAAAAAGTACGAGGAGCAGAGGACAAAGAGGATAAGAATGTAGGGTGAAAGACGACGAGGAAAAGGACGAGGAAGAAAAGAAGAAGCAAGAAGGAGGAGGAGGAGGAGCAGAGACAGAAAAAAGGAAGAGGAAAAGGATAATAGAGAAGAGAAGAATGAGGAAGCAGAGGAGAGAGAAAAGAGAAGGAAAAACATACGAAGGAGGCGGGAAAGATATGGGTCAAGTGGAAGAGAAAAAAGAGCTACCGCATTGAGCATAGAGAAAGCAGAAGTAGATAATAGAGCGAATTTGTGAAGGCGAGATGAGCGACAGGCGAAAATACAACAGAGTGGCGATGGTGAAGTGCGCGGCGAATTCGGGAGACGAGGCACAACAAAAAAGCAGGCAATGAAGAAAATTATTATTAGTACGTGGGTAATGGTGATGGAACCAAAAACATAAGACGCGGTGATAATACGAAACTATGGGTTCGCAGGAGGCAACGCGGCATGATTCAACGGCGGAGGGTTGATGGACTCTAGAAATATCGGAGGTGTATGTGGTAACCCTCGATGTGTGCGGCCGGCGCAAGAGTGCGGCCGGCGCGAGAAAATAGAATTTGGGAACAGACAGAGCTGCAAGGAACGCGAGGAAGACTTAAAGATCGTCTCTGCAAAGGAGTTGTGTGAAAATATTGACGGAACTGCTCCAACGGACGGTGATGCCAGTGGCAAAGCCGACAAGGCCATTGCCCTGACCTGCGAATCCATCCTCCTCGAGCGCAGGTCGCGCGAACTTTCGGCGCTCGAGGCGGCAACGCTCGAACGAGAACGAGCGAGCAAATGGTATAAGATAAAGATAAGATAAATTTATTTAAACTGCAACCCGGCGGCAGTTACATAAATAAGATAATAACTGTCATGCATATAATATAATAATGGTAATAATAATGCTAAAATGATGATAATAACAATAATAATAATAATAATAATAATAATAATAATAATAATAATAATAATATAAAAACTGCTGATTCTTAAAATATGAAATTATATGAAAAAGAAAAGAAATGTCTATCATCTAAAGCTGCACTGAGTGTTTATACAATTAAGACCGCACTGCACTATCCTTCACTTTACTTCACTTCAATATAACACTAAAAACCTTTCCTATATTATTTCTTTGCTCTACACTGCACGACACCTCACTTCCCTGTATAACTTAATACTCTTAGTTAACTACTTCATAAACTTATAAATACTTTAAATTAATTTCTTAAAGTGCTGAACGCTTCAAGGAAGAGGTTCAAAGGTTTTTGCTGGCAATCTATTCCAATATCTTATCGTTCGATTTGTGAAAGAGAATTTCCAGACATCCGTTCTCTGCGGTCTTAAATTTAGTCTTGCAATACTCTGGAAAAGAGGGATGCAAAGGCAACGAGGCATCAAACGACTCCCTAACAGATTTTGTTATGATATCTCCGAAAACATTTATCTACGTGGAAAATTGGTTCTTCACACTTCTTATTAAAGCATTACAAGTGATCAGACGATCTATTCAGACAAAACTCAATACTATTGTTTACTTAAGTAACAGATGAATATAGTAGTCATCATATTTAGAGAATATCGTGTTTATGGACAGAAATTTTGGTAAATATCACACGTGAAAAACGATTAATTTAATTTTAAAATTTTAGAAATGTCTAATTTGATAGGAATTTTGCAAATGTACCATAGGAACGTAATCATTCTTTTATATTACATTTGACGTTTACTTTTAACCACTTAGGGGCCTCGGTGACTTTTCTTCTCAGAGTTGTTTTGTGCAGTTCCTCTCACGCTGCTACAGGTTTGGATGCCAAAAAGAACCATGGACTGATGACACGCTGAACCGCTTAATGCTAAGGATATTGTGAGTAGGAAAGAAAATTAATGATGAAAGACTTGTGCATAAAATATTAAGTTATTATATTGTAAAATTTCTACTTGTATGAACATGTGCAATCGGTAAGTTTTATTTTTTCAATATTTCCCTCTCCCTAGTTGCTTCTGTATCACAACGATCCACCACTACTATTCACTACACATGATTAAATGAGAGGAAGTAAACGTTTGGATCCTTTCAAACACGCTTTCACTTATTATTATGTATTAAGATAACTTCACTTAACACAAAAGGTTGATGAGAGATGGAAAATATGTTAAATGCTAGTAAGAACACGCGCACTTTCTAACCTTAGATTCAAATACATGGCTTAATTGTGTGAGGGCAGTGTACTTACGAGCTCAGTGAATACAAACTACTTTGAATGAGGAATGAATGTTCGTTCATGGACAGCATGATAGCTTTCTGTGAGGTGGTCCCAAGTTCGATGTCTGACCGAGTCAAAAATGAAGCTGTAGCTTTGTAATACAAATCGGTTCCGAGTCTCTAGCTGTTTAGCGAAGTAAGGCTCAGACAGGCCATGTGAACTAAGTTTGGTGATGGGAATGCGTGCTCGCCACGTGTCTCCCTTTGCCCCGGGCATAGATAATAACTAGGGAGCGGATTTTAATGATTTTCTTCTTCTCACTTTAGAACAATTCCTTTTAGCATAGACCTTCATTTTAGGTTACGACAAAAGGAAATTACCCATTTTTATATGGATTTTTTTGCATTTTTCTTCAATTTCAACTGGAAAGTAATGACTAAATTTATTCCGTGATTGTTAAAGCATTTTTTGCTGATTTCATCGATTTTAATATCATTTTAATGATGCTTCAATTAATGTTTACGAGATATAAAAAATATTCTACGCAGAATTACTAAGTAGCCTATTCGATTTCTTCGTTACGATATTGTAATGTCAGCTGTTGTTTGTAATCCAACAGCTGTGACGCCTATCAGCACCATTGTCGGTTCGACGGATTTCACGATAACTAAAGGCACAGATTTCCTGACCCAGTCCAAACCAAAAGTTTGCAAGCTGAGTTCACTTGAACAAAAGGAAGAAGCCTCGATTACATCAGTAACATATCCAACAACCTGAGTTATTCATCTGACTTGGTTTTGATAACATTTTTTACATCATTTTTCTTTGACCTTAACTCATTTTTAAAACATTTTGAGAGCGTTTTAATGATAATTTGTGGTTATGTTTTAGGTCTTAAAAATCGCCCCTCTAATAATAAATAAATTCGAATACCCAAGCCTGGCAGTCAAAAGTATTAATCTAACTCTAAATGCAAAATACATGCATATTTAAAAGGCGTCTGTTATACAATTCTTAAGATCTTTCTTGGATTCTGTGATCAGCAAACGCATTAACGTCATCGTACGTTGTCTCTGTAGAATCTGCGTTGTTAAACCAAAGAATACTGCAATACAAAAGAAGCAACTTGAAACTACTCTGCAGATGAGAACCAATCGATGCGTATCAATAGGTATGCATTACCTATTATTTCCTCCTCAAATCTTCGGCATTTCCTCATTTATTGCCCTCGGGAATTTTGCAGAAAATAAAAATTCCTCAATAGATTTTACATCTGTCAAAATCACAAAAAAGGCAATAAAGGAAACAACACAGAAAGCAACCAATACAAAATGGTAGTCTACAAGACTCACTCTATATTGATAGCACTGAATATCGTTTCTGTCTAAAATTTTAATTAACTTAAAGTGACGAGAGATCCAGTGGATAAGGAAACCTTGAACCAACCCGAGAAAAAGGGAGCGGCCTATGACAACAAGAAAGAGAAGCGCCAGTAAACTCCGAGGAAAGTGGTCGTGGGAAATAAATGGAAACAGCAACCAAG
>BLKR01008150.1:0-24980 GCA_011170035.1 Teleogryllus occipitalis
CCCCAAGCCGCCCCCGCGGTACAGACCAAATCGCCCGCCGGTTACTCAACCGCCCGGCGGACCCTTTTCAATCGCCCACCCACCATTCTCCATTTTGCTCTTACCCTCTCGCCCTTTGACTGTGCACCCCTTGTCGCTCTAGCTCCCTCTCGCTCGTACGTTGCATCCTTTCCACCCCGTCCCTATCTTTCGCCCCTCGTTTCTTCCCGACCCTTTTAGCCACCCGACTCACTTCTCTCCATTTCCCTTACCTTGTCACCCGTCTCGCCTCCTTCTCTCTCCCGCCTTCTGGGTTTTTCGTCTGTTTCACCACTTCGTCCTCCAGTCCCTCTCTCACACTCTGTCCCTTGTTCTCCTGTTCCTCTCACTCTTCCGTCCTCTTCCTTCAGTCCCGCTTACCTTCCCGTCCCTCTCCACTTCCCAGTTTTTTTCCATCCTCGCCGGTGCCTTTCTTCTACACACGCCCCCGCCCGCCCGCCCGCCCGCCCGCCCGCCCGCCCGCCCGCCCGCCCGCCCGCCCGCCCGCGCCACGGCCGGGGCCGGGCCGCCGGCCGGCGACTGAGCAAACACTTGCAAGGGCCTTCATAGCGCGCGCCCACAGCCCCGGGCTGCGCGCCGGCCCGTCCCGGCCCGTCCCGGCCCGAACCGGCCCCATCTACCCGCGAAAGGAGATTGGAAGCGGCGCCCAAGTGGCGCTACTTGGCGAAAGATTGATGGTGAAGGTTAAATTGACCGAAAGAATAAGCAATGAAGACGTACCGGCGCGGCGCGGGCGCCGGGAAGTCGCAGAAGGAAGACGATGGGAAGCAGAGCGCCCGGCGATTGGCAAGAGGAAGAGATAACACGAAGGCGCAAGCGGGGACTAATTGAGATCGTTATGAAGAGGAAGTGTAGGAGAAACGTGAGCTGGATTTGCAGAAGTAGCTCTTTTCCTTTGCGAGAAGAAATCACTCAAGCGGGAAACTGGGACAAACTCGGCATGTTTGATGACACGGAATAGATATTTATTTATACACCATCAATTAGTTATTCTCAGTGCGACTTTTCTCTTCCGTTGCAAACTCCTTTTACAAAATTGTATGCGGAAATATAACGATCAACACAAAATAATTGCAGTAGGAGATTTATAGACGTAATATTTAAATGTTTAGGAAAAATGCAGAATAAAAATGCGACGTGATTATTAGAAAATATTTTTATTTGAGGTTACTTTGAAAATAATATAATGATGTATTTTGGAGTCATGAAACATCTTAATAAAGCAATCAAATATCGAGATTTTGTTCACAATAACTAGTACTGGCGATAAACTACACTCCCTTCATATTGTTTCAATTATACAGATAATTTTGACCTCTGATAAAACAGATTAAGTAATTCTGAGTAAAACTCATCAACACTTTCTTCTTCTCCTTCTTCTTCTTCTTCGTCTTCTCCTTCTTCTTCTTCTCCTTCTTCTTCTTCTTCTTCTCCTTCTTCTTCTTCTTCTTCTTATTCTGCAGGAGTTTACTGTGTCGAATAATCACTTTCTTAATATGTCAAAGATTGAGTTGATGAAAAAGTCACATTAAATGTCCGCTTTAAAATATGCATTAAGTATTTAATTGGTGGGGCACAAGCGACTTGTCAGGAGAGGATCGTTTCGGGAGATTTATTCTCTGCCGCGTCCGCGAGCGGCGTTTCTGGCATCTCATCAAGGATTCATTCAAAGCTTTCGCGTGTCTCCAGGGCCTGTGCGCGCGGCAGGGCGTTCTAAGCGGGACGGGGATCTGAGTGGCGGGGGCGACCAGCTAGGGAACGTTGTGGCGAGGGCATGCGAAAGAGTTGTATAGCACAATGTTGCGTGGGGCTGGCGTGGAGTTACGAACACCTTTTAGATGGTTTACTCGGCGACGTGCGTAACGGGGACTTGCGTAACGGGGACTTGCGTAACGGGAACTTGCGTGACGGGGACTTGCGTGACGGGGACTTGCGTGACGGGGACTTGCGTGACGGGGACTTGCGTGACGGGGACTTGCGTGACGGCGACGTGCGTAACGGGGACTTGCGTAACGGGGACTTGCGTAACGGGAACTTGCGTGACGGGGACTTGCGTGACGGGGACTTGCGTGACGGGGACTTGCGTGACGGGGACTTGCGTGACGGGGACTTGCGTGACGGGGACTTGCCTGACGGGGACTTGCGTAACGGAGACTTGCGTAACGGGGACATGCGTCGCGGGGAGTTACATAACATGAGATATGCTTATCAGCGACGTGCCTGGCTGCCACGTACGCAACGGACTTGCTTGTTCGGGTGTGTATAGCGGAGAGTGTGTAGCGGGTACAGGCTTGGCAGGAATGTGTGTAGCGAGGGATGTGTGGTTGGTACATATGTGTCAGGAACTTTTCCACCGAGAATTTAGGTGACAGGAACTTGCATGGTTGTGATGTACTGAATTTGAACAGCACTTCTTACAACCGGGTCTTAAGAGGTGGAATTGTACGTGGCAGGACTTTATATGGTTGTTTTATACGTGGCAGGACCTTTAATTTCGGGGTCTTACATGGCTATATTTTATGTCGTACGTACGTGGGAGGATCTTACGTGGTAGGACTATACGTGGTGGGGACTTACGTGACGGGGTTTGTGGTCCAAGACCTAACGTGACGGTGTCTTAGGTGGCGAGGCTTAACGTGGCAGGATCTTACGTTGCGAAGCCTTATGTGGTATGACCTTATTGACATGACCTTGCGCGGAGGGGTCTTATATGACGCAATTTGACGAGGCAGGACTTTACGTCACGGTGTTTTACGTGGCAAGATTTCATGTGGCGGGACCTTACGTCTTATAATGGTAGACCTTACGTGGCGCGGTCATACGTGACAGGATTTACGGAGCAGGACCTTACGTGGCGGTCGGTGTCTTATGTGGCGTGGACGTACTTCGCTAAAAGTTCCGTTGTGGTGACCTACGAGTTGTGGAGATACACAGCGCTGCTTTGCGTTGCGGGGCGGAGATTGGTGGAGCGGGGATTGGCGGCGCGGGGAGCGGGGTGGAGAGGAAGGGCGTGCGGTGCCAGGCGCAGTGGAGATTTTCGGGGCGGTGTGTGTGGGCGGCCGCTGTCTGCAGCGCTCCCGCGGGCGCTCGCCGCAGCCTCGCTCCTCTTCCATTATCTCCGCGCCCTCGCCCTGGCCCTGGAGGCATCGGCGACAAAACGGCTCTCGCGCCGCCTCGCTCGCCTCTTTTCACTCTCACCCACTTTCCACATGCGATCCCACTTGCGTCCTATTCTAGTGGTTGTGCTTTCTCGCGTCGTCCCCCGTTTCTTTAACCATGGCACCTCCGTTGCAGGGACCGGCGTAGGTTCCTCATAGCATCAACTGATGTCACTTCAGTGCCTCTGACCGGAAGGCCCTAGGGTTCCACATCTCACGCTGGCAGGATATTCGACACTTAGCTATTCAGCTGGGTCGAATTCAACAGCTGTCTGGTAGAGAACTGCAGCGACCGTTTACTCTGATCAGTAGTTTTCCGTGGTTTCTCCGATAAGCCCAGGTGAATGCCAAAGCAGTACCCTAACAAACGGGCTATGGACCGCGAGCGATCTTTCCTTCCTCTTTCTTGTCCTAATCCTCTTAGTAACACGCACATGCACTATATTACCATACATGTGGGGAGTATACATTATTGTGTCGTGGATGTTTTCGGCATAACTTCATTCTGTTGTAGATATTTGAACGTTGTCCTGCACATTCTTTAAAAAAAAGATATGACTGATTGTTGAGTAATAACACTAACAGGAGAAAATGTTTCTGTATGCTGCGTCTTACCACTTATTTCTGATAAGGCTCCTTGCTTTCCGTTTTGTGGTCTTCTTCGAAGCACTTTTTCTTTTACACCCATTTGATTGGACTGCTGTTTAATCATCTGAAGAAGATAATATTAATCAAGTTAATCTTCTGCATTTTGCGGATTTAACATCATAACTCCAAGTATACTTTTCGTAATTATTACAACCACTCTAGTCGTTAGTCAGTCTCTCTACGATGTCAAACTCACTTTTATTCCAACTCGACCGCCCTCCGTCCAACTCATCCAACACTTGTTCGTCCCTATCAGCCCTTAGCCTAATCGCTCATCGGATACACGGTAGCCCACTCTCCAGCTTCCCCAATCTCAGTCCAACTGGACCGCCATTTCTTCAGCCTACCCGCTCGTGCACTTTCCCAACAGCCCCTTTCAGGACTCCCACCAGTTCTCCTGCACCCCCATTAGCTCGCTCAATCAAAAGCTCCCTCCAGCCTGACCGGTCGTCGGTCAGTCCAATAACTCCCCCGGCTGCCTTCTATTTTCCCCCTCTCTCGCCAGCTCGCCCGTCCTTCGTCCTGCTTACTTCCCGCCCGTCCATCTTTCCATCCCGCTCAATGCCCTTTGTCCAGCTTGCCTGCCCTCCAGCTCGCCCACCGCTGACCTCTAACTCTCTCGCCGCTGTCTTCCAGCTCGCCTCGCACTTTGCCCGTCGCTGCCTTCGACTCGCCCTCAAGCTCATCCGCTGCTGCTCTCCAACTCTTCCACCGCTGCCCCCCGACCTGCCCTCCCGGTCGCCCTCCCGCTCGCCCTCCCGCTCGCCCTCCCGCTCGCCCTCCCGCTCGCCCTCCCGCTCGCCCTCCCGCTCGCCTTCCTGCTCGCCCTCGAGCTTGCTCACCAGCTCGCTTGCCGCTGCCTACCAACTCTCCCGCCGCTGCCCTCCAACTCGCCCTCCAACTCTCCCGCTGCTGTCCTCCAAGTCGCCCTCTCGCTCGCCCTCCCACCCGCCCTCCAGCTCGCTTCCTGTTCGCCCTCCCGCCGCTGCCCTAGAACTCTCCCACCTCTGCCCTCCCACTCGCCCTCCTGCCCGCCCTCCACTTCTCCCGCCGCTGGTCGCCCGCTGCCTGCGTGCCCACTCGTCGCCGGCTGCGGCGCTGCGAGGTGCCCGGGGCGTTACTTAAGTTAATGGCCCGGTTTTCCCGGAGTCGCCATTTCCCTGTGCGCCTTCCCTGATAAACAGCATTTGCGCCCGACCATTGCGACGCAAGAGAGAAAGGACTGGACTGTAAAATTGGGAAACCCGCTTTTTTACCTTGTAAACGTTTCGTTTACGTGTTCACTATTTTGCTCTAATAAAGAAACTTCCAGAGAAAGCTTAATTAGCAAGTGACATTCTGCATGTTTGCATTTTTCAAGTTAAAAAAGGAAAACAAGTGAACTCTCTGACAATTAAATACGGAAGAATAGAAGTGGATAAACCCTGTTAGTACTGATTCTTGAGGATCGTAGGTTTTTACAATGATAATACCCTTAAGATATGTTACTTGACTATGCATATTATGCTATTATAAAGAGGTAACCAATAATTAGTTTACTGGAGTAAGTCAGAGTTAATCACTTAAAATGTTACGAATAAGAACTTGACAATAATGTACCGTCTTGCTTTAAACATCCTAGAAGACAAATTTTAATGGGGTATTCTTTTGAAATAACCATTATTAGATTATTTAATTGGATTCGCGCATGATAATGGAGAACCCATCGGGAAACTGTTTTGAAGAAGGCATCCAGAGTTTTTTGTAGCTGACAGCGCATATAAGAGGAAAATGTATTTTTTTTTCAATGTGAATGTTAAATTGATTATTCAAACACAAACAACTTCATTAATTTTGATGGATGAAACGTCAAATGCGAGTATTCAACATAATTTTCCGTTCGGTGCTGACATTACAAAATTTTGTTGAATCGGAATAACCTCGCTAAATATCCTCTCACTGAAGGCAATGAAATATAAAAAGATAAAAAATGTGTGTTTTATTGCATTATCACTTCACGCTCGGTGTTCTAACACTACATTGAACCTCAGTGGATTTGAATTCAGTAAATTGTTGAATTCTTTTAATTCTTTGAAATGACTGTGCAGGTTTATGCAATGAGAAGGAATCGTGTAATTAAATGTAATTCTTGCATTTTATTTAGAAAGTCTACGTTGAAAGAGAGAAAATAAAACCTTTGGTTTTATTATCAACACCTGTAAAGTTTCCCAGAGTGTTTGTAAAGGTTGATGGAAAGATTGTGAATGAAATACGGCTATAGCTTGTAACTCATCATTTATTGTAGTAGTGTCAATAATGCTCCATCCTTGCTCTAAGAAACTGACAGAGTTCAATAAGAAACAGCACTGATACAATCTCAGTGCTCCTTCGGCCACCATCGATTGGAATGACAAAATGTTCACTAAGATTAAATTTGTAAAGAAATGTGCCGAATAATAATAAAGAAACATATGCAGTTCTTTTTCAACAATCTTACATTGAACAAATCAGAAAAATCACTGACAATGCTTGAAATGAAGAATGGCTGTGACATCAAAAATCTATCTCCTTCCTCCTTTATTTTTCATTTATGCCATTATTGCCATAGAGCTGTTGTTGAACAACCAAGAGATTACAGAAAATTACAAGAACGAGCTTAGAATGAAACATGGCTCCATGATTTTCACTGCAAATATTACATTTTTCTTGTTTATTTCTCATTGATCGACTATGGTCTGAGAACTGCTGTCTATCAATAAACTACTCACAGTACTTCTACGACCTGTAAACTCGTTTACTAATATTCGTGTTCTGGTGACATAGTGAATGTTTAATCGATTTTTCATCGCCTAGTATGTTTTTTACTTTGTTCCACTGGACTGAGCGTAACTCTCCCAGCAATCTGGCAATAGAATGTGGTGGCGCTGAGGAGACTATAGCGGTGGCTGAGGCAGGGCGGAGACGGTGGCGGTGACGGTGGCGGTGGCTTGATTGATTGATTTTTTCGTGTTTCCGGGCGCGTCAACTTCTTTGGTCATTAGTCTCGTTAGTGTAGTGCATGTTTTTTTCGCGGGAGATAGCGGTGATCTTCCCCCGCTGGATGGCGAGATCTGTCGGCTAGTGGGGTTTCCCCCTAACCAGGACTCTCCCACCAGCGGGGCACCGCCCCAGCTGGGACAAGCTCTAAGCTCCCGACCGATCTCCCGGAATATGTGGAAGTGTTGTGCACATTAGTGTAAGTGTGTGTGTAAGGGGAGAGGATAGGACAAGGAAGAGGAAGGACAGATCGCGCGCGGTCCGTGGCCCGTTTAGTAGAGTACTGCTCCGGCATTCTCCTGGTGTTGATCGGAGACACCACGGAAACTACCGATCAGAGCAGCCGGCTGCTAGAATTCTCCTCCAGACAGCGACTGAATTTGACCTAGATGAAAGGCTAGTGTCGAAAATCCTGCCGCCGTCAGGACTCGAACCTAGGTCCTCCCGGTCAAAGACGCTGCGGTGGCATCAAGTGATGCACTGAGCTACCGCTCCCGGTCGGTGGCGCTGGCGCTGGCGCCGGCGGAGGTGGAGACGAAGGCGAATGTGGCAAGGCCGTGGAGCAATTTGAACAAAAATCTGCGTTGTGAATGAAACCGCCAGCAACAGCTTTTAGCGAGATGGAGACGATACCGAGAGCAAGCGCATCAAAATTCAATTCCGCCTAATGGCGTACTTAGCTGCGAGTATGGGCTGGCGGCATTGGGACGTGATAAAGCGACGGCGGCCTTTCGGACTCATTCGCGATTGGCCCGCTCGCGGCACTTCGCGTCCGGGCCGGGGTCTTCGGAAGCCATTCGCCGCCATTCAGAACCCCCACCCCCTCCACCCACATCTCTTCTTTTTATGGCCCGGCGGCGAAAATGGTGCGCCGTGGTTTTTAAGCAAAGTTCATTCAGCTGCGGGGACGTAAAATTTAGTTCTAGATTTACTTCCTTTTATAAAATATATGACAACTCTCTACAAAACTCACATTGATTTGTAAAGACAACAAATATTCATAATTAATGTTTCTATAATATTTAATCTAGTGCCTTAAATATTTTAGCTTTTTTTCTTCAAACTGGAAGTTGAAAATAGATTTTCAAAATATTATTTCCCCAAAAAATACTTTAAAACAGTTAATATTCAAATTTGTGTAGTTACCGACAAAAAATGGTAATAGATTCAGAGAGAAAAATTAAGATGCTCTACCTGACCTATTTAACGACTATCATTACATTAAATGGCGTTTTGTTTAAGGATTATTGTTCTACTATAAAGAAACTCGTAATTCTTCTAACGCAGTAATATTATACAAATTTAATGCATTGTAAAGGTTGTCGATTCACACACTAATTGCCATTCGTAGTGCGAATTCAAAGCAGAACTATTCGAAAACAAATTACTTCTCAACTTGTAAAAAGCCGCGCGTGAGCCAACTGCCAACTTTCGTTGCGTACTCGTCTGATATTGCAGTCGCGCAACACCCTATTCCTGACAGAAAGTGTTTCGAGGCTTGTGAATAAAGCAGAGGCCGGGCGACGCGCACCGAAGTTGAAATTGGCGGGGGAGGCGGGGAGGGGCAGGGAGGGGCGGGGAAAAGCCGGGCGTCGGCGCCAGCCTGCGCCTGTTCGCCTGCCAGTGAATATTTCCCACTTACAAGTTGGCGCCGGCCGCCGCCACCTAAGCCGCTTCTCGTCCCCTGCCCCGCCCCGCCACGCCCTGCCCCGCCCCCGTCCCTCCCCTCCTTGGCCCTGCTTCGCAACCCCGCAACGGCCCCGCCCCGCCCTGCCCCTCCCCGCCCCTCCCCGCCTCGCCCCGCCTCGCCCCGCCTTGCCCCGCCTCGCCCCGCCTCGTCCCGCCTCGCCCCGCCCCCGCCCTGCTCCCGCCCTTCCTCTCCCCGCTCCCTTCCCCCGCCGTTCCTCGCCCCCCCGCCCTGCCCCGCCCCGCCACTCCCCGTCCTGCTCCGCCCTGCCCCGCCCCGGCCCACCCTGGCCCACCCCAGCCCACCCTCAACCTCGCAACGGCCCCGCCCACCCTTCTCCGGCCCGCCCTTCCCCACCGCGATCCGCCATTCCCCTCCTCTCACCGGCCGGGCACCCCAGGCCCGCCCCGGCCCCGCCTCGTCCTCGCATCCGCTCCCGGCCTGACTGTGATTGCTCCCTTCGCCGTTCGTTGTGCTTAAAGAGTAGTAGTAACTGCCTCCCCCCCCCCACTGGCCCGTCCCACTGCTTCGTCTGGCTTAGGTGCGAGACCTTTCTCTCAATGAGATGTGCCGGCCTGCTCTCTGAAAGTTAGAAACCACATTGAGGTAGACAGGTGCTGCATTACTTTGCGGGTTTCACATCTCAGGGGTGGTTTCTGACTTGGTCGCAGGATTAAACAATCACCGAGCTCATTCCTTCCATTGATAATCAAATTCATTCAAATGTTATTTCAAATAAATAGATAGTGAATCATTATTTCCTGTTCTTTCGTACCGGCGCCGCAGAGGTTTGAAGTAGTGCCTGCAAATGAAACGGTTTCTCGAATTCTGATTTTTTTCGTACATCTCTATTTCCTCAGCATTGTCAGCGTCTCTATACACGCAACGTCCTATGCGGTTCGCAGTATGTTTGCAAACCTAATTTCGGCCAATTCAAAAAAAAAGGAGCATATGCGAAGGTATGGTTTTCATTGCTGTTGTTGCTGTTACTATTAGCGTTATTTACACGAATGCTAGGAATATGTCACAATTAATAAACGGAGAAACAATCATAAATTATTATTGAATGAGTAAATAAAAGCTTGATAATAAATAATTCATTCGAACTAAAATTCATTATAACTTCTTTTTAGACATTCTTAGTTTACAATTTAAAAAAAGTAAAACTATTCCTGTTATTATTTGATCTATTTTTATTTTAAATCAATTTTATCAGATGCTTTTCCTATATCAGTACTTCCACTTTCTTCATCAACCTATAAACTACTTTATCACATGAAACATGTGAAAACTTTTGAAAAGATGTTCGTGAAACATACAGAAAAGATACTCTGTAAAATGCTTTTTGAAGGTAAAATATACGTTAAAGAATTTTTGCAAATTAATTCTCGTTGAATTCACCTCGGTGAACTTGTGAGTGATTCTTTGTGAAGAAGAACTTAGACCCACATTAGTTTAATAAGGACCTGTTCCTTCGCAAGTTGCTCCAACTTCGTGGAATGTTGTCTCCTAGAGCCCCGCCTCGCATCTCTCGGGGGAGCCCAACGGGCTTGTTTCTTGCGCCACCCACCACAGAGAGAACACAACTCCATTGTTCACGTATCTCTAAAATAGAGTTTCAAAGAAACTTTATTAAGATGAGTGCGAGGAGAGTACGTCATAATGTGTTGAAGTGCCATTAACAATGTAATTTAAATGTCAGATTGTAGCGTTTGGTCAAAATGAAATGTTCAAGTTCTGTTTATCTACAAGAAGCATTTTGTACGTAATTTGCTCGAAAATTTCGTAATGAATGGAATGTTACTTGAAATGTAATAGGAATATCACATGTTTGCACTACCTGTGTCACTAACTACTTCATAAAATCCCATCAGACTTTCGAAACAACAAATTTATGAATCGTTAATCAAACACAGTACATGACGTATTACGTATTTCCACCAATTACGTTTTATTTTTTGTCAACATTCTTTATAGGCTACGGAGTTTAATTTACAAGGAAAATAGTCATATACCATGAGCTCACAAACTACCGACAATAATTTTATTCATTCAAAACGTGAAACCTCTGTCTTCTCAACAAGAACAAGTGTTACGAGTGATTTGTAGAATAACATGCCTTGTAAAACATTGCCTCATACAGCACTGTTCCTCTCATTTCCCCCTCTCCCAGCGTGTTAGCCGAAATATGGTGTATATTCTCTTTCCGCAATGTTTGCATCACAAATCCTGTATACGCGTATAAAGTAAACACGACCACGTTATTCACACTTGTATAAATAGCGCATAGTATATCGTTGACCCCGTTAGAGACATTTTCTCTGGTGCGCACTGCGCGAGGTGGAGTCTGCGCTGCAAAGCTAATCAGCGCTGGTGCGTTTAGTTAACTGGGCGCAGTTCGGGGTTTCCTTCGCTGCGGACGCGGCGGAGGCCTCCAGAGGGCGCGGAGGGGAGGGATGGAGGGGACGGGGTCGGAGAAGGCGGGATCGGAGACGGCGTTGGAGGAAAGGGACGGATTGGCCGAGACGGCGGTCCCAGAAGCGGGTATGGCGAAGAGAGTTTGAATGGAGGGATGGGCTCGGAGAAGGCGGGATCGTAGGCGTGGATGGAGGGGAGGGCGGTCCCAGAAAAGGGGATGGTGGGGAAGGGTTTGAATGGAAGATTGATTAATTGATTGATTGTGATTCCGGGTGCGTCAACTAATACGGTCATAAATTGTGCGTCAACTAAACGGTCACTAATACTGCTCTTTTTTGCCCGAGAGGTGGCGGTGGTCTTGCCCCGCTAAATGGCCAAATCCGGCGCCGACCTACCGTGGGCTAACGAATATTTTTCCCAACCAAGTATCTCCCACCAGCGGGGAACCGCCCCATCCGGGGCAAGTTCTAAGTCCCCGACCGGTCTCCCGCTGTGTGGTAGTGTATTGCATGTTAGTGTAAGTGTGTGTGTAAAGGGGGAAGATAGGATAAAGAAGAGAAGGAAAGATCGTGGACCCGAGGAGGAGGAAAGGTCCGTGGAGGAAGGAATGATCCGTGGCCCGTTTGGTAGGGTACTGCTCCGGCATCACCCGGCGATGATCGGAAATCTTACCTATCAGAACAGCTGGCCGCTAGAATTCTCCCCCAGTCAGCGACTGAATTCGACCTAGCTGAAAAGCTAGTGTCGAAAATCCTGCCGCCGTCAGGACTCAAACCTAGGACCTCCCGCTCAGAGGCGTTGCAATGACATCAGTTGATGCACTGAGCCACCGCTTCCGGTTTGAATGGAAGGATGGCGTCGGAGAAGACGGGAATGGAGGCGTTGTTGGAGGTGAGGGACGGATTGGCGGAGGTCGCAGATGCGAAGGTGGCAGGGAAAGGTTTCAGTGGAGGGTTGGTGTCGGAGCAGGCGGCGTCGCAGAGCGATGGAAGGTGTGGGGGTGGCGGCAAGCGGGAGACCGCAAGGGTCTGCCGAGAAGCGCTCTCCGCCGCCACGGCGCGCTAGTTCGTATTCTGGAAGGTTGCGGTTCGTGTCCCGGGCGAGATCCTCGGCGCTGGCGATGTAGTCACGGGCGGCGGCGGAGAAGGCGGCAGGGGCGGTGGGGTGTGGGGGGTACGGCGGCAGCGTGCTGCGTCGGCAGGTCCCGAGGTGCACCGTGGAGTAGCTGGCGCCGCTATTCCTCCGCCGTCTGGTCTCGGCTCTCTCCGGGGAGCACGAGAAGAAACGGAGTTTCAGGCGCAAGGGTTTCCACCAAACGTTTCTGAAAACTCGCAAATACGATGCATGCAACGTTCCGATGTTAAGGACTCAAAAGAATATTATTTGCTTTGATCTTCTTGGATTTTTTCTACTCTTCCTCAAAAAAATATTCTGACACGTACGATATTACATTTTCTTTTATTTACAAGAAAATATTGTGTGTGTCACGTGTTTTCGGTTGAAAATAATTAAAGATTCACATTTCACACATTATAACAACATGCATGTTAAATTTTCATATTAAAAATATATAATAAATTTAAAGAAAACTTATTCCTCCGGAAAGTCAAAAAATATTTGGACGACAGTTAATATTACGACAATTAATAAAACTAAATAATACAAGAAATAAATAAATCAGTAATTTACAGGAAGTTCTTTCATTTTTAACACTTCATTCAATCTTTTTGGTTTTCACATATATTTTGCTGAAATTTTATTCACTTCTTTGCGATCGTTGTTATTATTGGCGATTGACTCGTTTCTCACTTTATTATTACCACTATTATTATTATTATTATTATTATTATTATTAGTTTCATTATTATAATCGTTAGTATTATTAATAATATGGTCATGTCTCTTATACAGTGAAGTGAAGTGTAGTGTGGTGGGGGCACGGAAGGGGAGGGGACTGTAGTGTAGTGCAGCGCAGTGAAATGAAGTGAAGTGAAGTGGAGTGAAGTGTTAGAAAAGCTATAAGTCAACATATAGATAACTCAAAATTAATTATAACTAGGATATTAATCTCTAATTCTAATTGTAATTATATTTGTAAATATTCGTAATAGTTTTGTAATTGTCGTATATCAGTTGTAATAATGTTCGCCACCGAGCATTAGCTCAAAGCGAACTTTAATAAATCTATCTATCTATCTATCTCACTTCATTGTCTAAATTTTGCCAATGATTTTAAGTAGGAATATTGTTCGGAGATTTGGGAAAGGATAAAGAACTTTAGGAACGTTGTATAAGAGCAACAGTTGAGCCAATTCGAACATATGATTAGGATCATTGTACTGGTAAAAACTAAAAATATACCCAAGACCCAGCTTTTCAGCAAAGATTGTGGTTGAGCACATTTAGATATTAGAGTTTATCCGTTATATTTTCAATGAACACGTAGAACGCAATACAACCCCATACCATTGCATCTCCACCTCCGTGATTCATTGTTGAGCGAGATTCGTTTCTTGTGCTTGAGAATTTGTCTTTCTCTACCATAATGTTCTTACTTTAGATCCAAACACATTGAATTTATTCTCGTCGGATAATACTGTTCGATTCCACCATTGAATGTCCTTGTGTACATGTTCCTCCACGAAATCTCGCCTTTTCCTTTCGTTGATCTTGTTTCTTCTAGCCGTGCAACCATGAATTTCTTCTTTCCGCAGAATTACGTAGTTTCTGCATGTATTTTCTCCCGCAGTCCTTTTTTCATCTCTGCAGTAATCACCTCTGCAGTAATTTGTATTTAACTTGTGATTATTTTTCATCTTGCTGATGGCGAAGATCTCATCTCGACGAGAAATTTTATGAGATAGTCCCCTTTATCGGTGAGACCCAATCCTATCTTCTATTTGAAATCATTGTTTATATCACATATCGTGATTTTCTTCATATTAAGATTTTTTGCAATTTCAATGCAGCTCTTGCCATTTGCATTATGTAAGACAACTGACTGATGAAGTTTTAACGAAGAGATTTTCCTTTTTGAGGCATTCTTTCAGAGTTCTTGAAGAAGGGATAGGAATAAACAGATTTTTGACAGATTTATTGACACGTAGAATAGTCATTGAATAAACCGTGGGAACGGTTATGATAATCCTCGATTTCGCACAATAGTTCGTTCACAAAAATTACTGTTATATGTCTCTAGGAATATTTATTTGTTATGCACTTTCAGTAATTGGAAGTTCTAATGCAAATTTATCATTGCCGTAAAAGCAGAAAAAACTCATTTTACGTGAATATTTATTGCTCAAACAATATTAAATTATTACTAGCAGAATATGTTATTGTTCTAAGAGGCACAGAGCGTGTGTAACGTGAGTGACCTGGACTGTCCGAATATTTAAGTGTGTCAGTGTAGATACGTGAATTCCCTGAGTTACAACTGACAGGAAAATAGAGGACCTTGAAATAACGTTATGTCACTTTACCTTCGTTTGTCCTAGCGGAGGGTGAAAAAGCATCTAATTGACCAACGAGAATTTTCAATTCAGTAAATGGAAACCATTTTCCGCTAACGTGTGGTAACGCTTTTATCCATTGAAAAAGGTTGATAGTATCAGCTATTTTAGAGCACTACAGCAATTAAATGAAAACATTTATTGTCCATTACACACGTACGCACACATTTCTATATAGTTCCTTGAATCACTGTTAGTATCGTTAATAACTGTTTGATGAATAAGATCACTCATATACCCGAAAGAATTTCTTAAACCTATTATTTCCGCAAAATTAAAAAAAAATTGAATTTGATCTACTACTTTCATATATTAGTCACTTTTTGAGGTCAGAAATGGACATTTCTGGTGTAAAATAATACTTCTTTTGTTAATAAAATTATCTCAAAAATTCTCAAACGATTGCTAACGTTTTGCAAATGTATTTTCCAGATATTGTATTCTCTCCTTATACTTCATCTAACTGTAAAAAAATGTCCGTTTTTCTTATGCATTTAACGCCAAGTCACGTGGTTTATTACGAAATGCGCCTGGGAAATACACGTTCGTGTTCGCCCATAGAGCGCCTTCATTTCCACTGAGTTGTTTAGTTCCCGAGAAAAGAGAACTGCGTCACCCCCAAGTAGACGTGCTCGTCCATTTCCGGTTCCTCCGCCGCCATCGGAACACGGGGCCCCTTCCTGCGCTCAGTCGTTGGCCGGGCGCTCCCCGCAATCTCCAGACCCTGCGCCCCCTCCCCCTCGCCTCCGCACAGACCGCGCGGTCGCGTCGCGCCGCGCTCCGCCGAGCCTCCGCCTCGGAGCGGCGCGCCGGCCCAGATCTTTGTCCTCGAGGAGGCGGCTTCGCAGGTTCACTCGGCAGCCCGGCTCGACCACC
Source organism: Teleogryllus occipitalis (assembly GCA_011170035.1). Classification (NCBI taxonomy): domain Eukaryota; kingdom Metazoa; phylum Arthropoda; class Insecta; order Orthoptera; family Gryllidae; genus Teleogryllus; species Teleogryllus occipitalis. Next base: position 15,354 of record BLKR01008150.1, read on the forward strand.
AGGCCTGACTCTTCCGCCCGCCCATTCTAACTCTCCGTTGCTCCCATCTCCCCCGCCCACTGACATCAGCCTTTGCCACTTCCCCCTTACCTCATCACCACCTCTCTACACTCACATGTTGCCCACGCCGTCGCCAGGCTACCAGGCGCTTGACCTTTCAGTCCGCCCATTCTAACTCCCCGTCGCTCCCACCTGACTCGCCCGCTGCCATCTGCTTCTGCCACATCCCCACCGCCCCATCACCACCACTCTACACACGCACGTTGCCCTCGCCGCCGCCAGTCTACCAGGCGCTTAACTCATCCGCCCGCCCATTCTAACTCCCCGTCGCTCCCATCTCCCCCTCTCGCTGACATCTGCCTCTGCCACTCCCCCACTGCCCCTTCACCTCCACTCTACACACCTACAAACCTGAAGGTCGCCCTCGCGGCCCAGGCACCAGGCGCTTGACTCTTACACCCACTCCCTCCAACTCCCTGCGCCTACCTCCCCTGTCCGTTGCTATTTGCCCCTGCCACACCCCCAATCACCACCCCCAACCCCCAACAACGGTGAATGCCGCCCTCACCGCCCGGCTACCAGACGCCTGACTCTTTCGACAGCCACTTCAACCTGTCTTCCGCCCGTCCGCTGCCAACTGCTCGTCCGCTGTCAACTGCTCCTGCCATTTCCTCCGCCCCTCAATCACTACCCCCATATCCTTACAACCCTTAATGTCGTCCTTGTCGCCGCCACGACACCTAACGCCTCACACTTTCATCCGCCCACTTCAGTTCCCGCCGCCTCCACTTCCCCTGTTGCCGTTTGCCTTTACCACATCCCCACCGCCCCATCTCCATCACCCTACATATACATGTCTCCCTCGCCGCCGCCGCCAGGCTATCGGGCGCCTAATTCTTCCGCCGGGCCAATTTAACTTCCCGCCGCCCCTAATTCCCCTGCCCGCTGCCATCTGCCCCGTCCACTCCCACCACTGCCCAATCACCACCATCCCACACACCTACATCCCTTAAAGTCGTCCTAGCCGCCTCTGGGACACCAAATTCCTGACTCTTCCGCCCGCCCACCCCAACTCTCCACCGTCCCCAACGCCTTTCGCCAACCCCCACTTCCCCCGCCCGCTAACACCTGCTCCTGCCTCTCCCCCACCATCTCCACCACTTCCTGTCGCATCTCCACCACCCACAAACATGAATGTCGCCCTCGCTGCTGCCTTACCGCCGCCTCACCGCCGCCCCCACCGCGCACCCTCCTTCGCCACCGCCCCGCCCCGCCCCTTCCCTCCCCACCCCGCCCATCCCGCCCCGCCCCGCTCCCCTGCCGCACCGCGCCGCACGCAGCCGCCAATTACATCGAACGGCAGGGCGGCGCGGATGGGACGGGACGGGACGGGGCGGGACGGGACGGGGGCGGGGCGTCTCACCATCGATCGCGCTGACCCCTGACCCGCGCCGCGCGCCGCTGATACCGGTTCGAGCCCCGTTTACGACGCCGCTAGAGGCCACTGGAGGACGTAAAAAAGGGGCGCGCCGCCTTCTTCCCGATCGCCGCGCCCCTCCCCCCATTGTGCGCCTCGCGTTTAATGCGCGCGTTCGGCGGCGGCGGCGCGGCCATTCAACGCGGCCACGCCCTCTGCCCTGCCCTGCCCCCTGCCCTGCTCCCCCTGCCCTGCCTCCCCTGCCCTGCCTCCTGCCCCCGCCCCGCCCCGCCCCCCGCCCCGCCCCCAGCCCCGCCCCCGCAGTGGGCGCCCTTCTTCAAAATGGCTGCTGTCATCAATTCACTGCAACATTCATTACTTTTGCGCGGCAATGCGTTTTTAATTCTGATTCTGGAAGAATTATAAACACATTTGCTTTTATTTACTACTAGTGGTCACGACAATGCTTCGCTATTGCAGTGTGTTACACCTTACACACTACTAGTCACGTGTTTGTTAATCATGTTTTATGCTACGCTGGGCGAAAATTCTAATAGATGGAAGACTTTCTCGCAAGTGTGGGTTTGTTCTATGTTGTGGTGTGGACATGCTTGTCATGTATCGTGTTGTTAATACGTTCTCCCTCAAATTTGGGCATGCGTTCGCTGTGGCATGATCTTGGAGATAAATGATTTACGTGTTCAAGATTCAAGTAATAATTCCCGCCGATATTTCACAATCGCAGTGGTAGAATACTTGTATGCTGTGAAGATGCGCTTAATACTTGGCTAAGATTGCGGAGTCGTCATAAACGAATAAATCATCATCAAAAACAACCCTCACGTACCATATTTAATTCAAATCACTCTTGAAACACTCCCAAAACTAATAAGAACAAAGTGTGAAAATTTCAGAGAAATCGGTTGAGTAGTTTTTGCATCTATGTGTGACATACATACGCACATTGCCTATATATATATATATATACTTAAAAATGACACATTCCCTGTGTTGTTTATTCATTCTTTACACTACAATTTTGAACTTATTTTTTGAAGGCCGCATAGTAGTAGTTAATTGCAATGGAAGACTTTATTTTCGTTCATTATATATCACACACATACATACACAAATATATACACTATTTTTAAATTGGCCACCAACATTTATTTACTAACAATAAATTATAATTTTCGAAAAAATAAGTGAAAATTTCATTATACAAAAAAGTTATAAATTATTAAACACAAGATTGTTTTTCACTGCTAATGGACAAGCAGTTAAATTCTGTTTAACTTTCGAGATTAGTGGAAAAGATTAATAAAAATATATTATCTTTTTACTTCATATTAGAATTCAGTGAGTTAAAAACTACAAGAAATAATTGCTTAATTCATCAAGTATGCACAGCGTGAATTCAATCAAACACGTCTTTGCGACAGATGGAGTCAAGCAATAGAATGAAAGTTAATTCAAGATTGTTTTGCAGCTTGATTGCACGTTGGTAGAGATGTTGATTGACTCACATCGATATATTTTACACTTTCTAGTTATTTCAACTTTATAGAATTTGCATTAATTAATAATGCAATAATTTCCTTTGAAAAGACTCTTTTGGCTTTTGCCCGCAGTTCTCGCACGATGCCCCTCGCAAGGGAGGAATATCCTTTCAGACATACAGAGTTCGCAACCCGAGCTTCCGGAGATCCGAGTTTCGAGGCTACACGATGGACGATTTGTGTTGAACATAACCGTAACCAGCAAGATCCGCCTGCCTGGGCTTTTGTTTGTCAAACTGCTACAGAAAGTGAGACGATTTTAAAGGAACGCTACAACTCTATTTTTGCCTCGAACCCGGGACCACACCACGGGACGCTAGTACGCCGCCATTGAGCCATCCTAGATGCTCGACTGACGGTTTTCGGCACCGAAAAGAAGCTGAGGCGAAGGGAATGGAAATAAATGAGAATTCTCCAGCCCGGCTGCTCCGATCGATCGTTTCAGTGGTCTCCGTCTCGGAGGCTGAAGCAGCATCTTCCAGAAGGGGCCAGGGACCGCGCGCATTCATGCTTTCCACGTTATTTTTTTATCTTGAACTCTACATTTGAAATTAAATTGCTCTCAAGTTATTGGGAGCTGTTGGAAATGAAACGTTACGAACATACTCTGAATCCTTTTCAATGTACTAGTAATAAGTTTATGATAAATGTTCTTAATAAATACAACAAATCTTGATGTAATTCAATGCCAATCTTGATGATTAACAAATCTTGATGTAATTCCTAAAGGCCCTGGCTTCAGAAAACTGTTTATATAAAAAATTAAAGTGAGAAATATATTGTTAGCTCAGAAATACAGTTGGAACGAAATGAGGAATGTTATATAATAAATATTTTATAACAAGAAATAATTTGATAAAAGAATGCTATTTTATAACATTAACAATTACTAAAAATTGTGGTTCGTAAAGTCGGATAAATTTATGTCCATTCGGCTTCTTAAAAATTCCCCATGTTTGCGGACCTTCCAAACAATGAGCGAAAATAGAATGAGTATGGTACTGAATTGATCTTTTTTTTTCATTTTTTCTTGTACTACGGATATATTCATGAGCCTAATTTCAAAATATGACTTTTGGCCGTTTTTACATGTTTTAAACCAACGTCCGCCCCTTTCGTCCCTTGCACATACCCGCGCGGCCGCGAGCCCCACCGCCTTTGTTGGTGTCTGGCGCTGGTGTCCGCCATCCTTGCCGTTGCCTCTGCCGGCAATTAAAGTGGACAATTGCGCCGTTGTCCCGAATGGCGAGCAGTTCGCGCGGCTGCCAGAAGAAAAGACTGTCCCCGCCCCACCCACATCCGCTCTCGTAGCCGCCCTCGCCCCGCCCTCGCTCCGCTCCGCCCCGCTCCGCCCCGCTCCGCCCCGCTCCGCCCCGCTCCGCCCCGCTTCGCCCCGCTCCGCCCCGCTCCGCCCCGCTCCGCCCCGCTCCGCCCGCTCCGCCCCGCTCCGCCCCGCTCCGCCCCGCTCCGCCCCGCTCCGCCCCGCTCCGCCTTCCGCCCCGCTCCGCCCCGCTCCGCCCGCCCCGCTCCGTTCCGCCCCGCTCCGCCCCGCTGCGCCCCGCCCCGCTCCGCCCTGCTCCGCCCCGCTGCGCCCCGCTCCGCCCCGCTCCGCGCCGCTCCGCCCCGCTCCGCCCCGCTCCGTCCCGCTCCGCCCCGCTCCGCCCCGCTCCGCCCCGCTCCGCCCCGCTCCGCCCCGCTCCGCCCCGCTCCGCCCCGCTCCGCCCCGCTCCGCCCCGCTCCGCCCCGCTCCGCCCCGCTCCGCCCCGCTCCGCCCCGCTCTGCCCCGCTCTGCCCCACTCTGCCCCACTCTGCCCCACTCTGCCCCACTCTGCCCCACTCCGCCCCGCTCCGCTCCGCTCGCCCCGCTCCGCCCGCTCCGCCCCGCTCCGCCCCGCTCCGCCCACTCCGCCCCGCTCCGCCCGCTCCGCCCGCTCCGCCCCGCTCCGCCCCGCTCCGCCCGCTCCGCCCCGCTCCGCCCCGCTCCGCCCCGCTCCGCCCGCTCCGCCCCGCTCCGCCCCGCTCCGCCCCGCTCCGCCCCGCCCCTCCCTGCGTCCCCCGACTAACTCCCGCCGGCGACCGCCTGGAGGCGCACCCACGCGCTATCCTCCGCCGCTGCCATGTTCCGACACTCCTTCATGCTTGCTGCTGCTGCTGAATGGGTGGTCTCCCGTATTTGCCTGGCCTGCACCCCTTGTTGCGATGCTCTTCCGGCTTTTGTGTTTGTAGATTGTATTCTTAAATTATAGGTATAGTCGGGATCTGATTTGCTTGCTTGAGGGGAACGGGCTGCTTTTGAATTAATTGTTTTACCTATTCTCCTTCGCCCTTTTAATGTTTGACTATGAACACTTGGAGCAATATACTTGGTGCAGCTAATAGTTGCGGACTGAGCGAGGGCGAAGGCAGCGTCCTAAGAACACCGAGCGCATTCCTCAGTCTCGCAATCAAATCAGCTGACAATTGTACGCATAGTTCATACTGATCACGTCAGTCAGAGCCTACGCTGGTAGTTATATATTAAATGTATAACTTTCGTAGTTTTGGTCTACATAGTACTGAGGCTGGGTGTTGAATTAAAAATAGAGGGCAGGTTTTTGTCGATGGGGCAGTCAGACGATAGTCTTCTGTTTTTAAATAGCGATGGTTTATGAGTATATTATTCGTATTTTTTGGAAAATGTATGATTCATATGAACTTTCAGATTTGCAGTTGCTTGATCACACACTTCTGGGTGAATTGGTGTGAGCTTGATTTTTCTTTTAAAAAGTTCAAGAGGGATGTTGGGTTTACGATTGTAAACTTTCTCCAGGAAATAATTTTATGCCATAAGGAGTTTTTAAAAATTTGCCCTTAATGCTGCAGGCCATATCTCACAGCTGTACATTGCTGTACGTCTAACGACAGCCTTGCAAACATTGAATTTTGATTTGTTTCTGAGTTCCCTTGATGTAAATATGAGTAGAAGGCGCGTTATCCTTCATGCCTGCTGCTTCATTCAGCACCCTGAACCACCATCGTTTCTGCAGGGAGCAGGAGCTTCATGCTGCAGTTGAGGGTACGCACACGTAGGACGCTGGTTTTCGGCGCTGAATGACGTCACTCAGGAGTTTGATTGCTTCATGTTATCAAATGGTGGCGGACACAACGCACGCTTGCGGAAAGTTATCGCCGCTCACTCATCAAAGCCTGCCAGCTGCCGGAACTCCTGGGAGTTTCAGTGCGCTGGCTGCACACGCTGGTTCTGAGTCGAATCGTGGCTTTAGAACGCGTGTTCACAAGATTGAAAATGGATATAGACGTTTTAAGATTTCGAACGTGTTTGTGAGGCCCGCTATGTAAGATAATGGCACAAACGACTTGCGAAAAATGAGGAAAAGTGCTGGAAAGAAATTTCTGCGTAAATGAACAAGTAAATAAACTTCATAACTTCAAATATATTTTTCTGGATGAGAATTCTAGAGGCCGACTGCTCTGATCGGTAGTTTTCCATGGTTTCTCCGATCAACACCAGGTGAATGCCGGATCAGTACTCTAACAAACGGGTCACGGACCGCGCGCGATCTTTCCTTCCCCTTCCTTGTCCCCTTACACACAGACTTACACTAACATGCACTACACTACCACATATTCCGGGAGACCGGTCGGGAACTTAGAGCTTGTTCTGACTGGGGAGGTGCCCCACTGGTGGGAGAGTCCTGGGAGAGTCCTTCCCTTTGAGGGAAACCCCACTAGCCGACGGTAGGTCGGCGCCAGATCTCGCCATCCAGCGGGGGAAGATCACCGCCATCTCCCAAGAAAAAAACATGCATTACACTAGCGGAACTAATGACCGAAGCAGTTGACGCGCCCGGAAACACGAAAAAATCAATCAATCAAATATATTTTTAAGTAATGTTTAGAGTTACATTCAGTGAAACATTAATGAATCAGATCAATAGAAACAAAACCACAAATTGACATTTTCAAAAGAATTTACCAATTGATGGGAGTGTGCACAATTGGATGATAATACACGAATTTAAGAAAAATATCTCCCATTATTGATGTATTGGACGCTCGTTCTGTAAAACGTTGCCTTGTAAGTGGTTATGTCAATCCAATGGTGTTATTGAAAGGCTATCCAATCCCCATTTATCAATAATAGTGATTTGTAAAAATAAACTATTCAGGTCAACAATATTAAAAAAAGTTTAGAGAAAGTTTTTATATTAGTTGACATAATTTCAGAATTCATTTGCGTCGTTCACAAATTTAGCGTCGAAGGTTTTAAGGACGTAACATGGGATTCAGTTACATTGCTTCAGTATTCTTCAGTGTGTCTCTATTCTACTTGTAAAATAGCGTTTGAAAACGTGATGCGAATATTGATCTTTCGTTGGAAACGCTTAAGGTCGTTGCTGATATCATCAAGTCATATTTTGGTCACGCAGTTTTCGAACGATTGCCTCAAATTTATTTCAAATATAGCCAGAGAAAAAGCTATCAATTACAGAGATTATATTTGTATAAAAATAGCAACAAAAGATCAGTGCTGTGGAAAACAGAAACACGGTTGGCTGCGTTTGTAAAACATCTACCTCTCTGATAGTTTACATTGAAAATATATTTCGAAAGCAGAAGTAAAAAAGTCACTTCAAACATAGGAAGCACACATCCACGTAATTTATTCATTTTAAAACAATACAAACTCAACCTAGTATGTATGCTTTTTTAGCGAAAAACAATTTGCATTTGTAAACAAACCGGTGAAACCACACTGATAGGTTTTGCTCAGTTTCATCCCCAACCCCTACACAGACACTACTTCATTCCGGTCACGAATATTCAAAAGTTATTTCAGATCTTAGGATTTAATAATCCGAAACAACTGCATTAGAAATAAGTTTCGAACGTACTTTAAAGCGTAGATAAATCTGTTTCCGACGCGAGATCAAAGCCCTGGAAAGAGATGGATTGGAGGGATGTTGGCATGAAAAAGCGAAAACGTCGCTTGTAATGGCCTCCGCGCCGGGCCTCGTTCATCCCCGAGAGAGGTTGCGAGCGACGCTGTCGTGGATGCTGGCGGGCGCGAATGTGCAACCCGACTCCGCTCTTCGAAGGGATGGAAGCGGGGACGGGGGCGGGGGCGGGGGCGGGGGCGGAGGCAAAAGGAGCCGCAAGCAGGAGGAAAAATCGGCCAACCCGCATTAGCGCGCCGAGCAGCGCCCGCCGTCGTTACCGCCAGTGTCGCCAACTTTCCCACCTACTTCGTCCTCGCCAAACGAAGTGCATAACGCCGTTCGTGTCTGTCGCCTCTAGGGTCTATGCGTTGGCTGGATTTTCGACATTACCTTGTCAGCTAGGACGAATTCAGTCGCTGTCTGGAGAAGAATTCTAGCGGCCAGCTGCTCTGATCGGTAGTTTTCAATGGTTTCTCCGACCAACACCAGGCGAATGCTGAAGCAGTTCCCTAACAAACGGGCCACGGTCTGCGCGCGATCATTCCTACCTCTTCCTTGTCCTATCCTCACCCCTTACAAACACACATACTTCTACTAACAAGCATTACACTACCACCCGTGGTGGTCGGGACTGGTCCGGAGGTTAAAGCTTGCCCTGTCTAGGGCGGTGCTTTGCTAGTGGGAGATACCTGGTTGGAGAAAACCGCGCTAGCCGACGGTAGGTCGCTGCCGGATCTTGCCATCCAGCGGGGGAAGATCACTGCCATCTCCCGAGGAAAAAGCATGCACTACACTTACGGGACTAGAGACCTAAGCTGTTGACGCACCCGGACTAACCAACGAACCAATCAATCGACCTCCCTGAACGAAGTGCACAACGCCGCGTTCGTGTCTGTCGCCTTCAGAGTCTACGCCGTTGCCACATCGTGGGCCCCATCGCGTTCGCTGGCTCTCTTCTGCGGCGTTTCCGCCGTCGCCGTCGCCGTTCCATCCGCTCGCTCTGCCATCACCGCCGATCCATCAGCTGAGAAGGCCGCTATCGGCGAGCGCGTCGCTTTCATTGTTTTTCCCCGCCCCGATCCGCGTCGTCGTGCTGCTCGTCTTGCGGCGGCTGCGACGGCCCGAGCCGCGCCCTCGACCTCTCCGCCCCCGGCCCCACCCCCGCCGCCCCGTCACAGGCGCCCGCTTCGTCTACGCCTCTCGACGAGCAGAGACAACACTGGAAGAGGCAGTTCGCCTCGGCTCGGCACGCTGCAGGCCGAGGAAGAGTGGGGTAGAAATGGCAGGGTTCGGGAACGGGTGAGTGGGGGAGTGTCCAACGGGGTGACGGGGGTTGGGAACCAGCGAGGAGGGGAAGCGCGAAATGGGAAGACGAGGTGCGGCGCCGGGCGGCGTAGAGCGAGCTGTTCCACGGAGCGAGGGGTGGGGCCTGGGAGACGTGGCGGCGCAGAGGCGCAGGGTGGGGTGGCGTGAGATGGGAAGACGTGAGGCGGGGAGGCGCACGGCGGAGAGGCGGGGCGCGGTGGCGTGGGGTCGTGAGACACGGGGCGGAGTGGGAGGGCGGAGTGCGGCGCCGGGCAGCGTAAGCTGTGCGGCGGAGCGAGATGGTGGGCGCGGGGAGACGTGTGGCGAGGAGGCGCGGGGCGGGGTAACACGGAGCAGAGTGGCGTGGGGGGCGGGGGGCGGTGGCGGGGAGTCGCGGGGCGGGGAG
>BLKR01008151.1:0-24976 GCA_011170035.1 Teleogryllus occipitalis
AGCTGTCGATTCACAACTTCGCTATTTAGGAGAAAATATGCTTTTTCTACTTTATATATTTCTACATACATGTGTTGTTTGTCGAATAACTTATTCTCGTCACCTCGTGTCGTTTCCCACGTCATTGCAGATCGCCTCTTCTGTGCCATGAGTATCCTCCCTCCTCTTCACTTTTCGATGCAAAACCAACAAATTACAGTTCAAACGGTAATTTAAACAACTTTGTAGTTATTTTATAATTAATTTCATACGTAATACTATACCTAACTTCTCACATAATTCCATAGAGAAGGAACATGACTTAACTTTACATTATCATGTGCTTCTTCAATATCGTGCGTGTGACATACATTGCTCGTTCCAATTTGTATTAGATTTCTCAAATTAAATTAATGGGTGATCATACTTAATATCATAATATATCTAAATATAATTCTTTCTTTTTGAGCAAAATAGAATTAATTCTTGCTGGATGCAAAACAATTCGCTCCACTGATATCGTAAATGTCTCTTCGTGTACCACTGATCGATGGACACCTTCCTTTCGCCATCCTTGGAAACGAATTTTCTTGCGAACGATCTCTTGTCGGTTTACCGATTTCTTGCTCACTTCTGATTGGGCTTCTACCATGGTCAAGAATGCGACGACTTCTTGATTGTTCAACTGAGTTGGCGGATCTTTTGAAGAAGCAGACTTCTTTCCTCTCACGCACCGTAATCTGTGATCTGTAACAATATCGTCTTCGCGCTCAATCATACTTACTTTTACATTAAAAAAAACAAATATGAACTTTTCGGTTGTATGTTCTATAAGACCTTTGTTCTCAATTGCTTCTTTTAATGAACCGACAGCCCGTCAATCATACATCTAATTCTTACCTTCTCTCATGTAAACTTTTTGTTGATCCTCTATTCCGTTACATCCATTTTGTTTGGAAACAGTCAACTATGTCTTGTTTCCTGATTTCCACCTTGTATCCCTTTGTTCTTTTCTTACTATGCTGCTTCTTGTCGTCACTAAGTTTCCTTTCCTTCTGAGTAACAGTTCTTTCGACGAATTTTTGTCAGCCCTGAATGCGTCTGTCCTGAAGTGCGTTTGGGGTGGCCACGAGCGACGAAAATTCCGCGCTGAGGAAGGGGACTTCGCCGCCACGGCCCGTTGTCCATAGCCGATCTTTTCCGTCCTCCCACTCCCCATTCCGCACTCCATCGCTTCCCGCCCGCCGAACCCAGGCCCGCCACTCCACACCCCTGCACGTCGCTCCCCGCCTGGCCACCTCCCGCCACGCCCCGTCCAGCTCCGTCTCTCTCTGCTAAGTACCGCCGTTCCCCCCCGCCCCACTGCTGCCCGCCACGGTATGTCGCTATCGGCTACACTGCAAAGCTCCCCACCCCGCCACCCGCGATCCACTGCTCCCCGCCGCGCCGCTCCCCGCCTCTTCACGCCGCTTCTCGCCTAGCCCGGCCCCGCTCGTCTCCCCTACGCCCCCCGTTCCACCGTCCACCACTGCACGCCCTGCCGCTCCTCATCACGGCTCCTCGCTCCGCCTTCCCCGTCCCTACGCTCCCGGCCACGCCGCTCCCCGCCCGTCCTCCTTTCTCGGCGTCCTGCGTTGTTCCGCGTGAGGGCCTCCGCCTGCAGCACAGCCGCCACCTGCCGCCTCCTCCGCCCACGCTCCTTGCGTCGCGCCTTCCCTCGCTGCGCTCCAGGCCGATGCCTGTCGCCAGCTGCGCCGCTGCTCTTTCAGCTCCGTCATCTCTCCATCAGCACCAGCGACGTACGGACGGATTTACAGCTGAAGCAACCCCTTCGCAAGTTGCAACTTAACACAATTCCCTTCACAGCAAATCAGCAGGTGCATCATCAGTCTCATTTTAAAATGATCTTTATTTTCTCCATGTTCTCAATTCACAGTATTTCCGCTTATTAGACCTCCCGCTTTTCATTCAATGCCGGCAGAAACGCTGTTGTATTTTCTAATATGAACTCGAATTTACATGTAGAAAAGAAGTATATTTCATTCATACTTAGAATGAATGCGATTGCAAGATACACATATAGCATACATAAAACGTGTTCTTGAACTTTTTAGCCTATTACTTGAGTATACAATTCAGTATCTGTTTTTATTATTAATAGGAAAATGCGAGCGTCTGAGAGAAGAGAGTTGTCCAGGGATATGTGATGTGGCGTTTCATTCCCAGTGCCTGTGCTCGTGGCCAGAGCCGTCCTTTCGCGAGAGCCTCATCCGCGGGGCGCATTTGTTCTCCCGCAACTCGTGTGCGGACGCTGCCCAGCCCGCGCGCCCGCTGACCCAGTGGCCACTTGGCGCGCCCTTCGGCGGAGCGTTGCACGCGCCGCCTGCGTCCTCCCGTCTCCCAGCGCCTTCGCCCTGGCCCCGCCCTCTCGGCGCTCCGCCCCGCCCCGCCCCCCGCCCCCCGCCCCCGGCCCCCCGCCCCCCGCCTCCGCCCGAGAAGCGGCGCCGCAGCCCCCGCCGCGCCCAGCCGCCGGTTTTATGATCGCGGAACCCGTCGTAAACGCGACGCACTCCACTTCATTGGACTGTAACTCGGTTTGGATTCGACGGCGCTCCGGGGCCGCCGAGGAGCAGCGGTCGGATCCGGACACGCGGGGCGGGGCGGGGCGGGGAGGGGCGGGGAGGGGCGGGGAGGGGCGGGGTGGAGCTGTGTGGGGAGTGGGCGGGAGCGGGGCGGGGGCAGGGCACGAGGGGCGACGCAAAGGCGGGGTGAGGCAGGGAAAAGGGAGTGGGATGAGATGGGTTCAAAGTGGGCGGGGTGATGCGGGAAGGAGACGGGGAGGGGCGGGCACTTGGGGGCGGGATGAGGTGGGACAGCGCTGGATGGAGGCGCGGCGGGACTAAGCAGGACGGGGCTGGACGAGGCACGGCTGGGCGGCATCATGTGGTTAGAAGGCAGCGAGGTGGAGTGAGGCTGGTGGGGCATAGCGGAGAGGGGTGGCATGGTGAGGTGGGTGGGTTGTGTCGGGGCGGGGCGGAGTGGGGTGGGGCGGGGAAGGGGGTGGCGACCCACGCGCGCAACACAGCGGCTCGAGAGCTGTGCGAGACCAGAGTCGGATGCGGAAGGCAACTGTTCTGCTGCCGTGTACTGAGTTGGAGGCGGGCAGGCGGAGGCGAAGCGGAGAACGCAAGGTAGCATACAGTGCTCATTGCTTTATTCCACCAAGAACTGCGTTATTACTAACAGTATAGTGGGAATCGACAACGTAAAGCATGACAAGGAAAATAATGTAAAAAGTGTTTGTACAATTAAACACAAATATGGCGAACCTCAAAGCAATTTAATACTTTCCAAATGTTTCAATAAATGAAGCAGAAATTCAGCTCGTACAGAACATTCGCATTCGTAAATATGATCAGAGTAAGAGCACCGTGGTCAATTGCGCAAGAGCCTCAGCACTGAACAAGGTGCACTTGTGCAATAGCTTTTGATGGTGAGTAACGTACTCGTTTGTGTAGTAGAGGAGTGCACAAAGGGTTGAGTAAGTCTTTACAGGCAAATTGTTGGCAATCACCTAAAGACCATCCAAATTGGTTTCGGGTCAGTAGCAAATGTGAAGCTTGTGAGTAAAAATAAACTGAGTGAGTAACATGAAACAGCGATCTCCTGGTTTGTACGTATTACATACCATAATACGTCATGGCTGCGAATGGAGAAAACTCAGGCGTATCGATCTGAGTTTTACATCATCAGAACTATACTACGCTATGGTTTAATTGTTTTAATTTGAAAGGTCTATTATCACAGTTTTTCTTTGGCCCATCTTCTTGCTCCGGCGGGATCGGTTTTGTCCCTCTAACAGTATTCAAGCCTTTCACCAATGCTCTCTAGATAAAGACGCATGAGCTCATTTTACTCGTAAAGTTAAATATTCAATAACTTCAAAATGACTAAATCTCATAATAATTTGATTTACTATTGAAATACGGGAAGTATATTCACCTTCGAAGGCCGTCTCGCTTTCCTATCATTCTTCGCTTGCGGATGTTATCATTTTCCTCTTTATAAAAGTGATTCGATTTCCCAAGCTGCAATTTTGATTCTTAAAATTCTCGTTTAAAAAACCCAAGGAAGCATCAAAATTTACTAAAGGAGGTTCCACACATTCGGTGTTTGGTGAGTAGCGAGTGATTTCTCAGCGAATGCCGAGTAGTGTAGGTGGGTTGCTTGCCATTGCCGAGCGACAAACATTTGGAGCTCACCCTACCACCCTTATATCGGTCTTCAGGACACATCAAACGAACCGAGCATTCGCCGAGCCCATCAGCTGCTCGGGATTGGACGAACAGTAGCTCGCTATTCGGCGAATGTCGAATATGTGGAGCCGCCGTAAGGCCATCGTTTACCACGTTCCCCCAAAATACTGACCCTGCGGCTACCGCCCGAGACAACCGCAGACACATGGGATGCGAACGTCAAACTCAGTTCCGGGAAGGCCAGAAGGGTGGAGAAAGAGAACCGCTCGTCCGATTTGACGCGCTCGTCTCAAACGTTCAATCGTCTAGGCAAAGAGCACTTGTGTTTTGTTTTCGTATTACAAATGACCGGAAAATACACGCGAGAGGATTAAGGTTTGTAGTCAACAAAGACTTTCTCCCTTTTATGCTGGCTTCGTTTGCTGTGTTTTCAGTACCGTCTCTTTCAACTTGTTCTCGGGAACCCAGGGATATTTCCTGGAAGCGCAACAGAACTCGCGATTTCATTGCGGTGGTGCGGCGAGCCGCTCGCAGAGTGGGATGAGCAAAGGGGAAACGGAGAGGGATGAGGGCCCCAAGTCTAACACAGTCGCCAGGCCTGGTATACGTAATATGTTTTAAAAAACGACCTGCTTCTAGAAACAACTTCTCGCGTATTCTGTGATGTCTATTGATAGTCAGGCCATTACTCCATATAATAAGTGTTTCTTATTTTATTTTCCTTTTCCTAGTTATCCTGGCACTGGGATGTAAAATTGTTGGGTCAAGTAGGGCGTATTTGTTGGTTTAGTACTCAAGATTTCAATTATATTTCGTTTATGAAGGAAATTATTAACATCCCCCTTACAGTACAGTTAAAAGCAACAAATAGTATTTCTAAATATGAACTTCATAATATCGGATTACAACACTCAAAATTGAAATTTTTGGAGACAAAAACAGATGTTATCACAGTTTGCAACATAAACCTCTGCCGGGAATTAAGTTTACTGCTAACACATCACGCTGCTCTACTTGATACTATCATGTTGCAGAAACGACAGATAATAATGGAAAAAATGATTGATAAATAATGAAAAAATTAGGGAAATTGGAGCACTATTTTTTTTTATTTTGGGACAAAGAAGCCCGCTTTTACGGTACATAGTAAATTGATATTAATGATGGCAAATGGCCAATGTAAAACTATTTTATACATTAATGATATTAAGTGACACACAAGACCCATCATCTGAATGAAATACCGACTGAGATAGCTCAGGGCAACAACTGTTGCCACTTCAGAGCCTCTGATCGGGAGGTCCTAGGATTCGAGTACCAACGATGGCAGGATTTTCTACACAAGCTAGACAGACAGATCGAATTCAGGTGCTGTGCTTTCTGGAAGAGAATTCTGCCGGTCGGAAACCCTTGTCGGTAGTTTTCCACGGTTTCTCCGATGAATACCAGGCGAATGCCGGAGCAATACGTTAACAAACGTTCGGACATTGGACCGAGCGCGATCTTTCCTTTATCATCATTGTTTTTGTTCTCGCTCTCTCAGTTACACACATGCATCACACTCTCACACATGTAAAGAGGTCAGTCGGAATGTGGAAAAATTAGTAATAAAACAACTTTTTAAATGTGGGGAAAAGGGTTCTAGAATCGTAGTTATATTGTTGCCAAAAAATCCACACAGATATGGTCAAAACTTTTTGGGAGCATTTTTTACATTGTTAACCCCGCGTAGCCTTGAGAAGAAAATGAGTGGAGAACTCAATGATGCTAATCCTCCCTGTCAAGTATACGCAGACCAACATATGGACACTTCAGATGAGACGTTCCGCTCCGCCAGCGGCGTGCGGGGGGAGCGGCGACCCGTGCGAACGGGGCACAGGATCTCGAGTGGCGGGCGGGGAGGAGCGGGAGGAGCGGAGGAGCGGGGAGGAGCGGGGAGGAGCGGGGAGGAGCGGGGAGGAGCGGAGGAGCGGGGGGAGCGGGGAGAAGCGGGGAGAAGCGGGGAGAAGCGGGGGGAACGGGGAGGAGCGGGGAGGAGCGGGGAGGAGCGGGGAGGAGCGGGGAGGAGCGGGGAGGAGCGGGGAGGAGCGGGGAGGAGCGGGGTGGAGCGAGGTGGAACGGGGAGGGCGAGGCGGCGCGCCCGTCTCGACGGCAGGGCGCGCGGGCGAGGAATGAGGGCGCGCGATTTACGGCCGGCCGACAGACGAACCTAATGAAACGCCCATGTCTCAATCCCAGGCCGCATGGGCGGGGGCGGGGGCGGGGCGGGAGGAAGCGCGGAGAGGGCGCGGGGCGGCTAATGAGGCGCCGCCTGTTTATGCGCTCCCCGCGCGCCCCCAGCTCGAGGACCGTAGCTCGGAAGAGGAGGAGGACGCGGGGCGGCATAGTGAAGTCTGAGGCAAAGGCAAAGACGGAGGCAGTGACGGCAGCGGATACGCAGACAGAATCGGAGGCAGCGGCGGGGATGGTGGCAGAAATGGAGATGGAAGCAGAGGTTGAGATGGAAGCAGAGGCGGAGATGGAGGCAGTAGTGAAAGTGGAGGTGAAGGTAGAAGCGGAAGCAGTAGAAGCGGGGGCAGAGGTAGAAGCGGGGGCGGAGGTAGAAGCGGAGGCGGAGGTAGAAGCGGAGGTGAGGTAGAAGCGGAGGCGGAGGTAGAAGCGGAGGCGGAGGTAGAAGCGGAGGCGGAGGTAGACGCGGAGGCGGAGGTAGAAGCGGAGGCGGTGGCGGAGACGGTGGCGGTGACGGTGGCCAAGAGAGATGAAAGTGGTGGTGGAGGCGGAGGTGAAAGTGATGGCAGATATAAATGGGGGAGTTGGAGGCGAAGGTGGAGGAGGGAGTGGAGGAGGAGACAGAGGTGGATGTGGAGGCACAGGCAGCTATGGAGATGATGGCGGAGGTAAAGAAGAGAAAGGTGGGGATGGAAACGAATGCCCGAACCGAGACGGAATCGGAGGTGAACATGGAGGCTCCTCTTTGCCCATAAAGCGTTTGACTAACTCCCGCCCGTCCAGCAACAGACTCAGAAAGCAAATGTCGAAGGTAGAATTCTTTCACGGAATCTGCGACAGAGCTTTGAAGGGTGTCAGCCAACACTTCGGCTAGGTGGGGGGTGTCACCCATCTGAACCCAGTGATAAGCACTATGATTTATACAAATGTAGCAGCTTATTGAACAATATTTTATTTAAACGTAGCTGAAGTCACCTGGTGTTTCAAGGTATATATTTATTACAATCACAATAGAAATAGGAATGATTTTTTTACAGTGTAAAATGGAATTTAATTTATATGCTCGCCATGTTTTCTCCTTTTCACCGCTTCGCTCCGCTCCGTCTCGCCTGCCTGTCATTCCCAACATGCTCCACCCTCTCAGTTCTCACTAGAGTCCTGCAAAAGACGATTTTGTTCGAGCATTGCGGCATTTCGCAGAAAAACCGCTAGACGTCAGGCCAGTACGACAGGGTTTTATTCGCCGAGACCCAACGAGCGAAATATGCTCACCCTTCAAAGCCGAGCATCCGATGCTTGGTACGAGCGAAACGACGCCTCACGGGAAGTGGGCCACAACGAGGCGATGTGTATACATGAGCTAAAATAAAGACGATGGCTGCATGAGGAGATGTGGGCATGAAAAAACGGGACAGTTTGCGGTAATGCATGGAAACGCTTTGAATAATAATAATAATAATAATAATAATAATAATAATAATAATAATAATAATAATAATAATAATAATAATAATAATAATAATAATAATAATAAATCGAAGCCGCCGCCGCCGTGGGCCCGTGAACCAACCCGCGGCGAGCAAGCACGGGATGCTCGAGGACACGGTACTCGAGGATGAAATGCTTGAGCGAGTACGAGCGAGCAAATGCAGGTCTTGCAGATCTCTAGTTCTCACCTTCCGCGCCGCGCTTCTATTCCCAGTGCCGACCCGTCCGGCCATGCCCCGCTGCGATCCTGCACAGCACGCGAGCGCAGCCCGCAACGCTGTTCCGCAATGCCTAACAGCTTTGCTGAATACAATGAAACAAATTTTGCAAATTAAAAAGTACTGATAGAATTTCGAAATGAAAGTATCATGGTTAACTATCCCAAGTAAAAACGTAGCAGTATAAAAAAATCATGAATATGGGATTGTACTTCTCCTGTACTATCCGTCACTCTTTACTGTTTTTGTAATGTGAATTAATAAATAAAAAAAGAAAAATTGCAGCATGTGATAACGGAAGTTCGAGTCGAAATGATATTAAAGGCAAGTTGTATGAGGCATCACTTCACAGTTCGATCGTTCCAGTGATAGGGAGGACGCAGGTTCGATGTACGCCAGGCGCCGGAGGTTTGCCTGATGTGTTTAGCATCATAGACTTTGTGGAGCCTTTCAGGATCGAAGTCGCTGGCCGACTGTTCTCATCAGTATTTTTTCGTGTTTTTTTCTGATCCCTTTCCGGCGAATGCCCGAGTAACATAATCGAGTACGGGTTATGGACCGCGTGCGATCAATCCTTCCCTATCCCGTTCCCCTTCTCATCCTAAAGGCCGAACGATGGGTTGAGCACCGATCCTCCTATGGCCCATCCCACTTATCTAGTAAACCTGCGACAAGAGTCGGTGCCGGCCATGGCCTGAAGCGGACTGTAGAAGCAGAAAAGAAAAGAATAACTTCCGTGAGTGGTTTCCGCATGAGCGTATTTTGCCTAATGGCCCCTCCACAGTCAACTCCGTAGTCAAACCAGTTAAACATACACTCCCACCCGAAAAGAGATGACAGAGAAAAGAACATCTGTGTGTACAGTTAAAATGATGGTGTTTAATCATACGTCACTCTTCACTAAACTCCATTCGAGGTGGGTGAATTCACTGGATAGAGAAGCAACGAATTGAGTAAAGGGATACAACGGTTTTGTTGGTTCAAAGGCAATGTCTTGGATGCTAGTATGTACCTACAAATAAAAACTGCCACAAGAGGATCCCTTGAAACGAGTTCTCCTGTGTTTGGACCATCCATGCTCTCCGGGCTTCAAATTGAACGCCCCCTCTCCACTCCTACTGACAGCATTCATCGTTAATATGTAAAGGAAACAGTGTTTGCCGCGTTAGCACTACCGCGCCAGAATAATAACCATAATGAATTTGACAAAGTTAGCAATCTTGTAGTCTTTCAAAATGTATTATGTGCCCTGCACTTCGCACTCGGTTCGTTTACTAGTTCAATATGAATGCTTGAATCACTATTGAAACATTCTAAAATATTGTCATTTTCTTTACGATTACGAAGTTCTTCTAAATGCTCAATAATATCTAATTCGAAATTTTTTACCATTTTCGTTGCTCAATCGCTAGAAATGATTTATCTAACTAGTGTTTTCGGCGTTGGACAGAAGTATTTGCATCATGTCAATCTCGAAAATAATATTCAATCAAAATCATCAAGGACAACAACTGGAGTAAAATGACTCTGCAAAATGAGCTGTAACAACTAAGCACTCAGTATTACCGATATCTTTCTTTAATAGCACTGTTAACTATGAAGTGTGCTTCTGCAAAACCAAATTCTAAGAGGGATCCAGACCCACACCAAGAAACAAATTAATATTTTATATTGAAACTTGCTTAATTCCAAAAAGTGTAATCTTCAAGTGACCGGTAATTTTGACAGATCAAAAAATTGCTATAGAACACGGAGGTATGTCTTAAACCACAAAGTTCAATTCTAGCGAAACACTTTTGTGGCCCAGCAAGACCGCTCTTAGCATTAGGAAGTCGCATTAATACAGACAATCGTCTCGGTTGCAGTGAACCTCTGGGGAATAGGAAAATAGCATGTCTATTAGTCTATAATTAAAACAAAGATGTTTTAAACATCAACGTCTATTCGTCGATGTTCTCATCGACATCGAAAATCCTTTAGCGATGTATCGAAACATCGATATATCAATGTTTTGGCAAAATTTGCCGTCACTAGCTGTCTATCGCCGCCCAAAGTAATTTTTTTTAGAAGTTTCTCAATATTTCGGTTTTCTAATAGTAGAACCGATATATTACTTTAGGAATATTAAAGAAGAGTAAAACCTCGAACTAAATGGCAATTTTCACTCGAAAATATGGAGTCATTTTTAGGAAAACGGTGTTTAAACGTTACTTTAAACGCGAAACTTGAAGTCCTTTTTCACAAAAAATTTTTGAGTTTTCGAAAAACTTTATTTGAAGAACTTCCATTCACAAATCCAACTGTGTTTACAAATCGCTTTAACTGTACATATTAACGGCGTGAAATATTTCAAAAAAATTTGTATTAATTTTGTAAAAACAAAAGAATACAACAAAATTTATATTATATCATCTTAAGGAATGCAATAAGCACTAGCCGCACGAAAAGGGTGAAGAAAAAATGTGGGAAATGGCGTTTTTGAAAAAATGGCGATTGAGCGTTTTTGAAAGTGCGGAATTTTGAGCTCATTTTCACAAAAAAACTATTAAGTTTTCTGGAAACTTTATATGACATTATTAAAAGCACATGTACTCATAAATATAATAATGTAAACAAATCACCGCTAATGTAAATATTAACGACGTGACAGAAATAAAAAAAGTTAAATTTTTGTAATTTTTGAAAAAAACAATAGAATAAAGTAAATGACGTTTATGTCATCTCATAGAGTACATTTATAACTTTCCCTACGAAAAGCTGAATCAAATTTGGACTCATTTTTGAGAAAATCTTATTTTTGTTATTTTTAAAAATTGCAAATTTTCGAAAATTTTCAAAATTTTCGAAAATTCAGAGTTAACTCTGAAAAGCGGACCTATGCTATCTTTGTAAGTGTATTTTACTCTATTTTTACAAGAAATTTAAAGAAAAAATTTGAAGGCAATTTTGAGAAAATTGTGAAAATGTCCGGGCAGCTTCATGTAAAGTATGCCCAAATTTTAAAGAATGTTTTTCAAAATCTCAAAGCTTCGACTCGAGCCAAGGGACGTTTAAAAAAAAAGGTTTTTCGATATTAGGGGACCCAAAAACCTGTATTTCCGTTAAAATATCGAAATCGATTTTCCGCAGTGTTACATAACTTTCTCTATACTACGTATATTACTCCGTGAATACGTATGTATACGACAAAGTAAAAATAAACTAGTTTCTCCACGACGTTTGATTTTGTTGCTACAGAGTTTCGGTAAAATATCGAAATATTGCGAACACGAAACTTCAATATCTTAATTTAGCTCGAAAATAATCTATTACTCTTTGCTGCATATAGTATTGTATTAATACATTTTGTAGATATTTCTCCAGTCCGTGCTTTCTCGACACTTTATTCTTCAGTCTTCACGCAAAACATTTTAGTGCAATCTTGATTCTCTAGAACGACCAACGAACTCACCTATTGGAACACTTTTCTTATGTATGCTCTTAGTCATCTAAGACGTTTTTTTCTGTTCTGAAACTCTCTTTCACAACAGTACCAATGCCCAATCCAGATGGGGTTTCACTATTTTTAAACTCGTTACTACGACCCTCCCTTCTCAGCAACTGTATTCAGTAACGGCATGGGTGAATATCGTATCAGATCCTAAGGTTTCATCAGGTTTCTACTTAACCTATCGTAACTTCGGGGTTTATCTCCTACATCTTTAGCAAATATATTTTGCATATGATGTCATATTTGAATTTAAATCTCTTGTTCAAAAGGAAGAATACAAATATTGAATATGCTCTTCTTCTAAGATACATATAGATCTCGAACGAAAAGCACTACTTATCGCTTTGATGTGATGCAATTCAAATTACTCTAGTTCCACGTGAAACGTCACTTTCCACTTCTCATACTGCATACACATGTAATCTAAGCCTCATTTTTTCGAAGTATTGTATTATTATAATCAAAGTGAACGCATATAGATGATTCCAAAAGAAAAAAACGTTGCAAACTACTTATTGAGTATGAACGTGGATAACATAAAACGGCAACATAAGCAGGGTAATAGCATCCGTCGTCTGTTATAGGAGAGGCTTGGTTCCGCTTAATACCGGGAAGCCTCTGAATCGAGGTTCTCCCCTCTAATGGGAATGTATGGACCATTACCCGAGCACAAAGCATTTTCGTCTCCAGCTTAAAGAGGAAAATGACGGATACGCGAAATACGAATTCGTCGGTAGCATCCCACATCAAGTGGACTGGCCCAGAGGAAATGCTGGGCTTTGAACGCGGTAGTTGAGCACTCTTTCTGAGCTAAGAGAGACGCGCACTCTCTGTTAATGTTTCAGAGAGATCAACGGCATTTAGCTCAAGTGCAGATACTCGACGCGAAATAGCTTTATCAAAATTGGGTATTGTTTGGTAAATTGAAAATTCATTGCAATTTCCTCTTAGACCTGTCAACCTCTAAACGCAATCCAATATAATATCCATATCCTCCTACTATCGGACTGTATAATGAAAAAATAATTTTCAACTTGATGCACAGAGTCGCTCCATTAAGTTTCATTAACCATTGAGGCGATGGACGCAATGCATCAAATCAAGGTGGTTGACTTCAGATAAATTCTTTGTGTGAATGAATTGAAAAGATTCAATTCAATTCAATGATGCCTTATTGTACGTGGTGAAACTCAGGCCATCAGGCAGCATCAGACCACGTGAATTCCGCTGTGCTCCGTTGACCATGCAGTGGGGAAAAAGGTATCACTTGGGTGACGAAACAGGCAATTTAAATTAAGCACGGAGACTTTTCTTTTAGAATCTTGTACATGCAGTAAATCTACAATATGGGACAGCCGGATTTACTTCCCCCTGCGAATAATTTTTTTCACCCTTAATAATATACGGTTTCGGTCGTTTTTGAACCCGTAAATTTGAATATAAAAACCCGTTTGGCTAACCTTTATGTCACTGAAGTCCCCAAAGAGGGATATCATCAGTAGTTTCATTTGTATTTAAAATAAATTGTGACGTGAGTCAACAATTGTCACAGAATTATTGCAAGGCCGCATGCTACTATAATGTTACAATAATAATAATAATAATAATAATAATAATAATAATAATAATAATAATAATAATAATAATAATAATAATAATAATAATAATAATAATAATAATGGATCATTTTCTTAAAAGGCTATTCTTATTCCAAATCAATTACAAAGAAATGCCCATGAAGTTTTCAGAAAAATTTTAAGTCGTAAATGCTAGTACATACAAATATTTACTGTTTCTAAAGTATCTTAAAACTTACGAATTTGCAGTCATTCTGAATTTCAACCATTCGCAAGGAACTCCTCGGGGGAACGAAACCCAGTTCAAGTCATTTAGTTAACTGGTGTTCGCTTGGTTCCTCCTCACTTATAGTTTTCGATATTCATTATACTCCGATTTAAATATAGTGGTACTTCAAGGTCACGAGGTGAACGGAGAGGGGGACACTGTCATCTACTCGGGAGCTTAGTTATGTCTTAAATTGTTGGTATTGGAGCTCCCGATTGGATAACAATATCCCCCTCTCATTCCAGCTTGTGACCTTGAAGTACCACTAGGTTTAAATCGGAGTGTAATTTACTTCCTTCATTTTTACGTATTATTTCATTAGAAGTAGACTTTCCATGCATATGTGTTGCGCGTGCGCTACAGAGTCGCAGTAGCTCCAAAGGTTCTAGGAACAAGTCTCGGCGATAGCGGCTTTAAAAAAAATAGCTACATAGTAATTCAATTTAAATGTATTTCATCGTTCTTTTACAACGAATATTCCTTCAATTCAATCACAATAATTTTATTTGGCCTCCGCTCTTTATAAAAATCGCAGTTGGTAACGGTGAAACGCCAGGATCCAGAGTAAGCCTCGAAAAAAGAAAATCGCTCTACACAATTTTCCTCAGATATTGGTTTAATTTACTTTGGTCTTTTTTTCCTTTTCCGTTTGATATCTCAGTCCCTTCTAGCTTCCTCGACTCATGGCTTTCTGAGTCTTCCCTTCTTCTCCTTTCGCGTGATTGATATGCGACGGGAGGATTTCTACATTTAATCATCCCCTACGCCGGTTGAACACCGGTCTTTGTACTTCTTCATCCTTTCGTTTGAGTTCTCATTTCTACGCCAGATCTCTTTGCATATCTTAATTTCAAATCTAATCACGAAATGGGCCGTCTTTCAAAGTATGAAAGAACTTCTCTTTGTATTTCGTCTTTTTCTTACATATTCTTGTTACGATGATAGTTTTGTCAAAACCTCTGAAAAATAAGCAAATTCTTGTCTTTCTAACCAGCCTTCTGATAATTAACTTCAAAATCATAACCATCCATGTAATATCTGTTGATTCTTGTCTATTTCAGGATGTTCGTAACAGGTTACAATATAAACCGCAGTGCTCATTTTGATTCATATAAGATCTAGGAGCATCTGTCACTTGGTTTGAAAACACTGAATCATCGCAGTTAGATAACATATTTGCTTGGGGCTATGATAGATATAATTAAGAATGAAGAAAAGTAATTCAGACAGAATTATTATTTCCAAAAATATAGGGCAAGTTAGATAAATGTAAATATTATAAAATTAGTAGTTAATTGTCTGCTTTTGTGGGAAAATCTACCGCTTTTATTGCTTATCCACCTCCAAACCCCAACTCTTTTCTATCTTTCGTATTATCTTTATTTTTGGTCTCAGAATGTGTGTGTGTTTCTCAGTGCTCAGCTAGAACTAATGTAGTGTGAAATAAGGGTATTTTATTAAATCGTCCGTGGGCTGCAATAGAGGCACGACTAAAAAATAATAATTTTGAGTTAATGCACTCTCCAGAATTGCAGATTGGCCTATCTTCCAGCTTCAACACCAGCATATCTTATAGTGCAGTATTTCACCAACAAATGCTAGAAATGCGAAGGCAGGAATGATGCATTTCAAGGCAAGAAGAAAACTTTCAATTCATGTATCTCAACACCTGTTTTTTAGTTATGCCACTATTGTAGCCCACGAACAAATGTTACCAGAAAATGCTTTATGTCCTTGAAAAAAAAAAAACACTCGATGTAGAAAGAGAAAACTCTAGTTCTGTAGTTAGACTAGTTCACGAGTCTGTAGCCTTGTGCATCTCTTCTAAATGAATGTGACGGTTTCATTATTTTAACTAGATAAAGAAAACGTCGCAAGGTTTAGATCATTTTTACTACTCATTTAAAAAGTATATCCCGCTTGGTTATTCATTTTATCCTCTGAAGTATCTGCCAATAAGAATTAATTTCATTTCAAAAACTACAAACTTAAGGAACACTGACTTTTTTGAAGAATGTATAGATATCGACGGTACTTAATACTGGCATTAACGTGACATGTCGGGTTATTTAGCAATGATTGATCACAAAACATTCACACAGAGTTATTGGAAGAAACTTCCATTTACCTAAATCTCTGCGCGCAGGTGGGAAGATTTAAGGAGAGCAAATAGTGAATCAATTTAAATTCCGTGAGCTCTCCGGAGAGACATTTGAAAAACGAACGTCAACTTAAAGAGATATTGCTACTACCTTGTTGCAGTTGTAATAGTGAATAGAAAGAATGCTCGAATTTGTATTCAATTCAATTTTTTACGAGATTTTCCTAGGTACGATGTGTTGTATAATAAACAATAATGCAAATTTGGCAGACATGGTTGGAACGGAAAATGTATTTTTCCAACTAAGATTACCTGGCTCCAGCTTTTATCCATAGTAATTTGTTGTCCTCAGTAGCGAAATAACATATTTACTCAATTCTTCATGGGACATCAGAGATAATAAATTTATTCAGTAATACTTTTATATTTTCATTTTATCAATTTAATATTTCAATAGTAAATTTAATTTACAGTACGTTCAATATATTAGTTAGCATATTTTATTTTACTTTCCTGTAATTCTATTGCGGCAATTGGGTTCAATTTCTATAAATTCGATGAAAAATTGACGCGATCAATTTCTATAAATTCTATGAAAAATTGACCATATGCACTTAAATTGAATTTAATGGTATTTCTAATATGATGTAATATTAGAACTGTACTCGATTTTACTATTAGTGCTGTACTCGATTTTACTATTTGCGAGTGTTAGTTGTCGAAGCTGTTTCAACTAACGTCATTTGTCATGTATGTCTACGTCGTGTTATCTGTGGACTGATATAGAATCCATAGAGCCTCTCAATTTGAAATAATATGTTAGAATCTACGCCACTGGCTGTTGGCCTCGATCTTTCAGTACTCATTGTTGTTGAAGCAAAAAACACCCTGACAGTGCACTTTTCCAATTGTCTTGAATTATTTGTGTAGCAGTAACTCCATTAAAATCGTCAAGTTCATTACACGGACCGGCTCTCCTCAGCGGCGATCGGACGGCAGTAGTGAAGATTATAGGATGTAGTGAATGATGACCCCAAAACGTGTTTAATTATGGAGGGCATAGGAAACCGAAGCCAGAAAATACGAATTAAATCTATGGAAATCTGCCGTGAATGCGTTTCATCCGCCGCATATGTAGTTCTAAAAGACCCATATATGGCATGAAGGCTTAATTTATAAAATTTTATCTATAGGCACCCCTATATACCTTTTCAAAATAATTAAAAGCTTTCTCACAAATAGAACTTTCTCAGTTTCAATAGAAAATCAAAATTCGAACCCCCGCCCTATCTCTGCCGGTTTACCTCAAGGATCACCTCTCTCTCCCCTACTCTATAACTTGTACACAGCCGATATGCCTACATCAAGATTAACAAACATAGCCCAGTTTGCAGATGATACCGTAATCTACATGTCCCACTCCTCAATTAATTACATAGCTAACGAAATCCAATCTCATTTAAATAAAATAGAAAACTGGGCAACGAAATGGAAGATTAAAATCAACCCCGCGAAATCTACAGCTAAAGTCTTCACTTTCAGACCTTATTCCTTCCCCATGCCATTTAAATTGAACAACAATACAATCCCTTGGACTCCTCACAACAATGCAGTTAAATACCTGGGTCTTCACATGGATACTACACTCAACTGGAAAATACATATTGATACAAAAGTCCAACAAGCCAAAGCCAAAATAATACAGCTAAAATCACTTATAAATAACAGTAAACTTTCACTAAATAACGGCATCACCTTATACAAAACCATCATTAGACCTCTTCTCCTGTACGCTTGTCCAATTTGGACAAATGCTGCCAAGTATAATATCAACAAAATTCAGGTTATTCAGAACAAATACCTAAGAACTATCACCCACGCCCCCTGGTTCATTTCCAATAAGCAATTACACCACGAACTTAACCTAAAACCCATCGCACATCACATAGCCTTTCTTGCCAATAACTTTTATTCTAATCTAACACTAATCAATCATGAAAGACATATAAATTTAGGAAAATATAATGAAAACCCAACTAGAACAAAAAACCGATATCCAGTTCATTCTTTTCTCAACATTTTTTCAAACCTCAGTAATTTTTAGAGGTGCTCGGTGAGTCCCCTCGTCAATTGTAGTTTAGAGTTAGTATATAAGAATTAGATATAAGCCAACCATACAAATGAAGAGTTTCTTGTAAACTGAACTTTGTAAGTCAATCCTATACAAAAAAAAAAAAAAAAAAGACCCATAGGTTTCATTCGTATTTGAAATAATTAGAAAATAAACTTTATTAAACAACATTATTAACAATATATTTAAAATCCACGTAAACAGTATTAATTAAAGATTAAAATGATATAATAAAAAATTGTTGTACCCCAACATAGTAGGTATTACCAAATGGTACTGCCCCTTGTTTATAATACAGCCCTTCTCTCTCTCCCATGCCACATGACTAAAATTATTTAATTGCTTCTGGCCGTCACAACGAAAATGATTGATGAAATCCAGTAGAGTCTGGTGTGATTGATCGGCAATAGGCGAGTTTCACTTAGTTCGGTATGAAAATGCTCAAGGACGTAGAAGTATCTTCACGGAGTGTCCCAGATCAGGCGGAAGAAAACTTTAGAAACAAGCAATACGAAGATTTTATGTCATGACGGTTTTCACGACAGTTGATTCCTTTTCGTATTATATGCAACCGTTTATAACACACGTTTAGAAACGTGTATTATACACAAACGTCGTTTATGTTCATATCACTATCTAAAAAAGTATTTTCTGGTATTTATTTCAAACTTTTGAAAAGAAAATGTGGAAATTATTTTTACATTTTGATTTACGAGGACTGAAAATGTTTCGGATGTAGCAGGCACGACTTCGACCTTTTATATGTAACTGATTGTACAAGGAAAACTGCGAGAGATGGATAAAGCAATTTACTCATGGTTACTTTAACAAAGACGTTACTTAAATACTTTTACTTTGCGATATGCCACGAACCACTGTTATTCCGTGAGACCGACGTTGCGTAAAGAAAGTCGAACATAATTTAAATTCAACAAAATTTCATTGAAAATATCATTGTAGTCTACAGAGGGGAAAATGAAAGTATTATTAGAGGAGGACTGAATAAATTAAAATGAACATTGTGAATAATGAGGATCAATAACTAATTAATGAATTTTGTGTTACTGAGTTAACTGTACATTTTATTTCTAACTTCTATTTGATATGGCACATAAACGACCTAACAATTAAGTTTCTTGTCATAGCATTAGTTTACGACATTTTTAATTTAGAAAATCATGATGTGAACTTTAAAATGAAAAACACATAATTTTCAGTAATTTTCACCCTGCGAAATTGACGGCAACAAAACAGCTAATAAATTTGCAAAAACGGACACAAAGGATTTCAACACACAAATGCAGTTCATAACATTTCTGGTGAGGTTGAAAATTCGTAATAATTTCAGAAAAAGGTGTCTAGAGGCAATATTTTGTAAAAAATTGTAATAAATAAAATGATTTTAGACAACTCTTTTTCTCAAACAAAAACACAAATGCAGATAACACGTCTACAGTACAATAAGTGTGAAGCTATTGCTCACATGAAAGCATTGCATTTGCATCCACTACGCGGGATTCCGCTTACATCTTTGGAATCCTGCCCACTTAACACTACATGCCAGCATGTTTGCATTGGAAAACTAATGTTCTAACAGGTTCGAAGTGACCTACATTCATATAACTCAACGTCTTTGCGCGAGCATCGATACTTGTCTGAACGTCTAATAGTACAACCCCATTGATACTTTTCTCTGCAGCATGCTCACGTGCATCAAGGTTTCTACATTACACTTCTGTAGAATTTTGTTTTAAATAGCCCCAGACAAAAACTCCAAGTGTGTTAAATCAGAAGCCCTCGCAGGCCAGTTTAACAGGGTTCCGTCACCTAATTCCGGGGTTCCCAAGCAATTTGGAAAATACTGGTTGTGATGTCTTTGTTTTTCCTCGAGATCCATGTCCTAGTTTTGGGGATCATGGTAGGAACTCACTGCATCGTATCTGTTCCTAACCTGCTACATCGGCAATGCTTCTGCATTTACATCAATACGATAACTTGCTAGACTGCAGAGCGTAAACATTGGTGAATGTTTCATTCCTTAGTACCTTTGAAACAGTATTTGAAGGGATCGTTACTACCGGCGATCTCGCGTTAGCACCTCATTGCGCAGCAGAGAAACATTCCAAGTTGTTAACCGTATTTCAAAATAAACACCGAAGAACACTCTGTTAAAATGATATGGAGCATGGTACAAAGAGAGAACTCTGAGAAGGGAACAGCTACTGCTGGCAACAAAACTACATATTCAACCGATGAGATCAATTCGCCTGTTTATTCGTTAGCAGTTGTCTCACTTGTAAATGGCTTCTACGCTACCTCTTGCAATGTCATCGTCCGACATGACGGTTTTTTGTCAAACTGGTCACATCTTAAAGTATCTTCTGTATATCAAAAAAGCCTGTATTGTCGAAACGATAAAGTTTTTTAAAAAAGTGTAAAGACAAAAAATGTTGTTTGGAACACGTCGATTATTCAACCAAAAAATGCAGTCGTACCTTTAGATGGCGCCAACGTTATCAGTTTATACGTTATTACATTTTTATCAGTTTTAGGTTGATAAGTATTTTTCCACGTTACGTGAGTAGTAGTTTCTTCATATTAATACTTTCTCGTATACGTACGTAGTATTAACGGAGTTATATACGTAGCATAGAGAAAGTTATATAATGCTGCAGAAAAGCAATTTCGAGATTTCAACGGAAATACATGGTTTGGGGTCCTCTGATACCGGAAAAGTGTTTTTTTTTTTTTTAACGTCCGTCCGTCTGTGGACACCACTAGCACCTAAATCATACGTACGATTTTTCCAAAATGGATATTCCCCGGTCGAACTCACGGTTCTTCCAGTTGGAACATTTTTCTTTAAAATTTGGGGGTACTTTACACGAAGCCCCTGGCACATTTTAAAATTTTCTCACAATTGGCTCAAAATTTTTTCTTTAAATTTTTTGAAAGAATAGAGTAGCACACACGTATGCATATGGCATGGGTCCGTTTTCACTGTTAACTCTCAATTTTCGAAAATTGCAAAAGTTTGCATTTTTCGGCGTCTTCCTACAACTACAAAATTAAAGATAGAGATTTTTGCTTCAAATAAAATTTTTCTCCATATTTACATCTCTCATTAGGGTCATGCACATTTTTTGGGAAATTTTAGTAGTTTTCGCGCAATATTGTGTACAATATGTGCAATTTTTAAAAATAAACAAAAACATGATTTTCTCAAGAACAGCTCCAAATTTTCTCTCTAAACGTTTGGAGCGGATAGTGTTAAATTTAGTCTATGAGATGACGTAAACGTCATTTTCTCTATTCTTTTGTTTTTTTTTCAAAAATTACAAAATTTATTTTTTTGACTTGTCTCTCGCGTCTCTAATATCGCCATTAGCGGCGATTTGTCAACATTATATTTATGAGTACATGTGCTTTAAATAATGTCAGATAAAGTTTCTCGAAAACTCAACGGTTTTCTGCGAAAATGAGCTCAAAATTCCGCTTATTCAGAAACGCTGAAACCCCGTTTTCTCAAAAAACGGTTCCATTTTTTTCTTCGCACTGTTCGTACGGAAGTGATAATTGCACAGTAAAGGATGACCTAAAATTAATTTTACTGTATTGTTTTGTTTTTTCAAAAAAATATACCAATGCAATTTTTTAAAATAACTCTCACACCGTTAATATGCACATTTCCAGCGATTAGTAAACACAATTGCATTTGTCAGTGGAAGTGCTTCAAATGACTTCAAATAAAGTTTTTCAAAAACTCAAAAATTTACTGTGAAAAAGAGCTTCAAATTTCGCATTTACAGTAACGCTTAAACGCTACTTTCCTAAAAACAGCTACAATTTCTTCAATTAAAATGTCCATTTAGGACGAGGTTTTACTCTTTAATATTCTTAAAGTAATATATCGGTTCTACTATTAGAAAACCGAAATACCGAGAAAACTAAAAAAATGTACTTTGGGCATCGATAGAGTGCAGCTGGCAAAAGTATTTGGCAAGACGCAAATTCTAGGTCAGACCAAAGAAATTAGAAAACTAAGTAGTACGAGAAAGTCTCTGCCATTCAGTAGCACCACTAG
Organism: Teleogryllus occipitalis; assembly: GCA_011170035.1. NCBI lineage: Eukaryota > Metazoa > Arthropoda > Insecta > Orthoptera > Gryllidae > Teleogryllus > Teleogryllus occipitalis. Next base: position 21,822 of record BLKR01008151.1, read on the forward strand.
TTCTTTTTGGTTTTGTTATAATAGTATTTTATGTAACAAGGGCGCGAAACAGGTGATTCACACATGAGTCCAGTTTGTCAAAGAATCAGATGACAAAGAATCACCTGGCGACTGTGTCGCGTATACTATTTTTTAACAAGCCGTGCGCGAAACGAAATGCGTCAAATAAAGGAATATAAATTAAATATCAACTAACTAAAAATATACATTATGCGTAACTCAAAATATTTCTTGTAATTAGCCTACATATTACATTTTTGTACTTCTTGTCAGAAGTATTATTAATAACAAAATTAATGAAACAATTATTAAATTGAAAGAAAAAAAAACTCCTTTCTTTAGAAAAATTAAAATGATACCTTCCTCAACAGAAATGTTTTTTCTTTCGTTGCATCACTTTTTAAATTCATTGTAAGCTGAGGTGTATTGTCTTAATTTCTCAGGCAACAAACTTATTTTAATATTATTTGCCATTTCAGCAAAATCCTTCAGTACAGATTCTTCAAAATCTGTATCCTAATAACTTTCTGAAGAGATATTTTACCTTACTTGTACAAAAGTAAATGGATTCCAGTCAGTGTCGTAACACTACTATTTGTATATAATAAACAAAACGAAAGACAATTGCGAATCGTTACAGATATTTCGTACACGCTTCGCACACTGTAAAAATTAGCTGTTTCGCAAACGGAAAACCAGCACGAGAAACCGCTTTTCTCGCACGGCGTGTTAGAAAAATTTTATAACTCTTCCTTCCTTTAAAATTTATGTTCTTTTTTTAATTGCTGTAAAAATTCGCGGATGATAATAAAATTATCTCGAAAATCAGTTTTGGTTTTTGCATGACTAGTATTTTATTAAAACGTACACATTTTTCCCGAGATTTGATTATCTCTTGATACTCAAATTAATATGAACTTTCAAGAGAGTTTTCCTACCACCACTCAATATCTGCTTAAATGTGTTTTTATATTAATGTATATTTAATGTCTGCGGAGGAATCAAACTATAAAGTTACTACCTTCATAATTTATTCTCCGATTAGAATTGCTTGCCACTCGGTGAGTTACGGAGCACTATTACCCAATAGAGAGCTTCAGTTTTTTGATCTGATGCTTCCCGTTTTATATCAATGCCCTCTTTCCCAACTCATCAATGGTCAAGACCTTTTACTAGGAGAATAGTGAGATTAATTTACTTTTGCCATAGCAAATACAAAACACCGAAAGGAATGATCTTTTGTGAAACACCTTCGCCAATATTACTTGTTAAACACTTGTTGTACACTTGTTAAACAGTTGCCTTTCATGATTTAAGAAGATTGTATTGGTGATATTGGTCTATTCGTGTTTTGATGTTAACATTTGAATACGAACGGAAATAAAAAAGCCTGAAGATGATGGTAAGATGTCAAAAGCTGCTTGTCTTGTAACACGGAGACACTTAGAGGCTGTCTAAAATACTGATTACAGGGCACTAGAACATCGGATATTGCATGATCTTGTGGCCAGTACCCTTGCTACCGAGTCCGCATCCACATAGATGTCCCTCCAGATCGCGACGTTGCTCATCACGATCTGCTCTGACTGCAGCTCTTGAGAAATAACCGCCGTGCAATTCCCGCGGGGCGCGGACACTCAGAGGACTGATGCAACTTGTGCTCGCCAGAGTGAGAACTGTGATGCAGCGGAGAGAGGGGCGGGCCTATCCATATTAATGTGGGCTTCTGGGGAGGGTGTCGTTGGAAATGTCAGACTACGGTTTCAGGTAGGTGCATGGGCACTTTTGATCACATTATGTATTAATTCGCCCAGCACGTACAGGCCTAACACGCAGCAGAATGCAAAAGTTATGATGGAATCGCATGTGGATACCAATAAAAGTCATCTGGGTGAAGATTTAATAAAGAAAATAAAAGTAATTTGGAGTTCAACAGTGGAAATTTATAAGAAATAAATGCTGCAGGAAATGATATATTTCAATATATTTTTCGCTTTGGACCTTATCGACGGATCTATGCAAATTTCTTCGATGTGGATATATTTTTTAACAATCTATTTCTCGAATCCATTATATAAATTAACCTTAGTTTAAGAACGAATATCAAGGGAAATACTTTTTAATTGGAATTATTCAGTGATAAATGAACATACCCACTGTAATTGATTTAAACTAAATAAATAGGTACAATATATTTTCGTGAGTGGTGCATCACAAATTTTGTATTAAAGAATAGAGAGATATATTTATATTTTACGACATATAAACTACTGAAACTTTTTTATTTCATTGAAGAAGTGTTACCACTTGCCTCTTTAAAAAGGAAATCTAATTTTTTAATGCAATGAAAATGTTTCTGTTCGCAGCCCTCATGAAACTGGTCAGTTTACAGATACAGGTTTACTACAGTAACTCATTCATTGTTTCCTTTTTAATATCCTCACCCACTTCCAGACATTTTGGGAAACGTTTCCGTCTGCTAGCCTTATATTCGGGCAACCGCTACCTTCTGAAGCTGGACTACCTTTACCCAACTCCTACAATCTATGGATACTTGCATTCACATTGTCTTTCAGTTAACCTATGTACTGTTGATAAATGTAGAATCTTGTTGTCGTTACAAGAAAATTATTGTACCACATAGACTACATCAAGTCCAGTTGTCTTACGAGTTTTCTAGAACGTCATACATTCAGTTGTTGACTGAGAACGTAGTGAACGAAGAATCAGCCTCCTATCGTTCCTTTAACCATGACCCCCCCCACACACACATACACATTTGTCTTCTATCCACTGACGTCTTCCATTGTACCCACCTTGCAATTGAAATCTCCAATAAGGAAATTTAACACTGTTGACATGGATGGTTTCTTCTAGTTCTTTTTAGGAGACGTATGTCTTTTTAGGAGAACTTTTTTGTTGGCTTGATAGATTGATTGGTGCTTACCGTCACGTCGACTGCTATGATCACTAGTTTTGTTAGTGTAGTGAGTGTTTTATATTGGGAAGTAGTAATTTTCCTCCCCTGTTGGATGGTGAGATTCGGAGCCGTTCTACACGTAGGCTTGCGGAGGATTTTCCCTATCCAGTTATCTCCTCCGGCGGGGCACCACCTCGGTCGGGATCTAAGCTCTCTATTGGTCTCCCGTGGATGT
>BLKR01008152.1:0-24936 GCA_011170035.1 Teleogryllus occipitalis
ACAGAGAGACAGACAGACAGAGACAGACAGACAGACAGAGAGACAGACATAGAGAGACAGACAGAGAGAGACAGACAGAGAGACAGAGACGAAGCTCAGCGACCCTTCACAACTACGTGGCTGAATGTGTCGTAAATTTGAAACCCACGCCTCCTGGAAGTATGCGCATCTAGTGACTTGGGGCTGAGTCGGGGAGGTTGTCATCGGGCTAACGGCACCCGTTCGTGCTACCTGGGTAGCGCGCGATTGGTTGGGAGGGTGTGACGCGGTTAGCTGCTCCACGACCTAAGAGAGGTGTCAGCTGCGTCTCTTCATGAAGGAGCGTTTTGGTGTGCTGTCGGGAAGCTCGGTCAGATGATGGATGGTTTTGGTGTGCAGTTGGGCAACGAAAAGAGCCGCGCAGGGAGATACAGGACGTCTCCACTAGAACTAGTTTCAGAATTCCGGCACTGAGACATGGAACATGCCATCTTGACGCCCTTATCTGCGCAACTATCAAGTTTGACTAGGCAAATGGTCACCCTGTTGCTCGAATAAATAAAAACAAAAGCAAAACTTTCGTGAACGATATATTGACAACTCAGGATACTTGAGTTGATTGATTTACAGACTTTGGAAATTTGAGTTTGAACATTCTCGTCCACATCACGTTCTACCAAACTCATCAAATGTTGCTTGATTTGTGAATCTGAACACATTATATGAGGTTACATTCGACATTACATGGTTCATTTTGTGAGTTTCAACATTTCTTTACATGGAGTTATTCTAGCCATTATATGGTTCTTAATTGATTAAATTACACTGTAAATTTCATGATAATAGTTTTGGAATTAAAATTCATACTGTGTTGAATACTTTGTGAGTTTGAACATAACTTTATATGAATTTATACTGTGAATTACAAGGTTTATTTTGTGAATTTAAACATTTCTTTATACAGTTATTGTGTTCTTTATTGATTAAATTAAATTGTAAATTCGATTAATATAATTTGGCGCAGCCCGTGATGGGATGGCAAGGGGTACTCCGGGATCGCTCGGCAAGGTCCAGTCTGGGATCGGACTGCAAGGCGCAGTCCGTGATGGGCAGTACGGTTCGGTCCAGGATTGCACGGCAAAGGCCAGTCTGGGGTCGGACGGCAAGGCGCAGTCCGTGACGGGCAGTAAGGTTTGGTCCAGGATTGCACGGCAAAGGCCAGTCTGGGGTCGGACGGCAAGGCGCAGTCCGTGACGGGCAGTAAGGTTCGGTCCAGGATTGCACGGCAAAGGCCAGTCTGGGGTCGGACGGCAAGGCGCAGTCCGTGACGGGCAGTACGTTTCGGTCCAGGATTGCACGGCAAAGGCCAGTCTGGGGTCGGACTGCAAGGCGCAGTCCTTGACGGGCAGTAAGGTTCGGTCCAGGATTGCACGGCAAAGGCCAGTCTGGGGTCGGACGGCAAGGCGCAGTCCGTGACGGGCAGTAAGGTTCGATCCAGTATTGCACGGCAAATGCCAGTCTGGTGTCGGACGGCATGGCGCAGTCCGTGACGGGCAGTAAAGTTCGGTCCAGGATTGCACGGTAAAGGCCAGTCTGGGGTTGGACGGCAAGGCGCAGTCTACACAACCCTGATCACTTTATGCCCGTAGTGTACAAAATGTGCTCGTAGTGTGTATTGGATCACCGAAACAATGCCGTGTGTCACCTTACCCTGTGATACTGACCACGTGCAGACGAGAGAGGAGGGGTAAGGTTGGAGGGCCAGATGCTAAGCAATTTGGAAGTGCACGGAAGGAAAGAAGGGGCCAGCGATGAAAGGGCGAAGGGCACATGCACCGATTAGCCAACCCCAGTGCGAAGGGTGGCAGTGCCGTTCGATCGCCCGAGCTATTGAAAGAGACAGGGCTGGCCAACATTCCCCCACAAAGCGGTTTGTGTGTAATGTGAGGCACAAGAAAGAAGTTTCTTGAAAATGAAACAAGGTACTTGTTCTTAACAATGAGTCCCGATGCGAATGTTCTTGGCTGTCCCGGTGACGCCGAGTCGAAGGAAAGGAGCATATACATACATACACACACACACACACACACACACACACACATATATATATATATATATATATATATATATATATATATATATATATATATAGGTTCTCACGGCAAAGGCTAGTCTGGGATCGGATCGCAACCTCCAGTCTGGAATCGCACGGTAAGGGCCGGTCTGGGATCGGACGGCAAGACGCAGTCCGTGATGGGACAGTAAGGAGCGGTGGGGTCCGGGGTCGGACGGCGTGGAGCAGTCCGAGCGGGCAGGCACTCTAGTGAAATCCCTTAGTAATGACCTAACGAAAGATCCCGGTTAGATGTCCAAACGATGGCGTCACAGCCGACGGTCGTCTTAGTGTCAAAACTTCAGCCGTGAGGAAGAATGGATTTTTGACGTTAGCTAGATAGCCAGGTAGATCTCAGCCGCTGTGTGGAGGAGAATTCTAGCGGCTGGTTGCTCTGATTGGTAGTATTCCGTAGCTTCTCCCATCAACACCAGACGAATGCTGGAGTATCATAACAAGCGGGCCACGGACAGCGCGTTATCTTTTCTTACTCTTCCTTCCTATCTTCACCATTTACTTACTCTTATAATTACGTTCATTACACCACCACCCATATCGGGAGCTCAGTCGGGAGGTAAGTGCTTGTTTGAGCAAGGAGTGTGCTTTGCTAGGATAGAAAACAAAATTATTACTGCAAAAGTATAAAATTGATGATTGAGATTTTTTCCTGAATAAAATCTTAATTAAAATTAGATTGTTTTACTATAGAATACTAGTCATGTAGTACAATGTTTTGATAATATACAAAAACAAAATAACTAGAAGTTTTGAATTAACTTGAGCTTGAAGTTGAGGATCTTTATAAAACTTTTTCAAAACCTTCCCCAAATTGTTTACGGTCCCCTCAGTCAAAGATAACGGTTAAAAAACTGGGGCAGGTCAAATTTTATTTACAATTTCTGAATTATTGTTGAAAACTTACCTATAATACCATAAAGTATTATACACTTTGCAACATCATTAGTTTTGGATTCAAATTTCACCTCCTACTCGACGACCCTTGCACAATGTTGTAGTACTTCAATATTTTTCAGTATTGAATGTAACATGTATTGTACATTGACATGTATGATTTGTATAGTAGGATTATAAATGTGTACTACATTTAAACACTGTTGTACTACATTTAAACCTTATTGTATTGCAGCATATACGTTCTGATTTATTTGTATATTTAATCATTTTTACATTTTCACTCTAACGCTAATTGCCAAAGTTGAAAATTTTATTCGGTTTCCTATAACAACAAAATTGAAGTTAGGATTTTTTACTTTCCCGCCTCCCCTGTCTTTCCTAAGAGGAGAAATTATTTATCAAGCGCTGGAAAATGTCGAATTTGTGATAGGAAAACGCTAATAGTTGTGCCCTGGCAACAAAAAAGTGGATACATCATGATCTGGGCTGTCCGGGTGACGCCACGTCGAAGGCTGGGGTGCCGACGTTTCAACCGACATATCGCGGTCCTCTTCAGGGCTGTACTGCCGGCAGTACAGCCCTGAAGAAGACCGCGATATGTCGGTCGAAACGTCGGCACCCCAGCCTTCGACGTGGCGTCACCCGGACAGCCCAGACCATGACTCTGGCCGCGGAAGCCTACGATAGCCTACGATTTACTATATATAGTAAATTACTTCTTCTAACACGTGGTGCAGACAGCCTTCATTTTCTCTGGGTGTTTAGTATCGAAAAATCGATTAATGGCAAAATGACTGCTCCAAATTTTCTCTCCGTGTGACTCAAAAGACGGTAAAAAATTAGTGGTACTCTAATTTCCAGCGAACCCTCAAAAATTTGGAGAATTTTCCAAATTGAAATAAGGTTTGTTTTCAAAACTACAAAATTGAAAATAGAGATGTTTTCTTGGAACAAATTGTTTTAAAAAATCAGCTTTTTAAAAGGGCCAGGCACAATGTTCTGAAAAAAACTAATAGTTCTGGCGTAATTCATACTCAAAATTCATGCAATTTCTAGACATATTCTTAAAAATTGCTGCTACTTTTTTCAAACATTGCAAAAAGTTAACATTTCAAAATTTTAAAAAATTGCAAAAAGTTAACATTTCAAAACTACAAAATTTAAGCAATAATTGCTTTAATAAAATGTGTTCTAAAAATCAGTAATTTTTTAAAGAAGCAATTTACACGTAATTTCTGGTAGAAAGTAATACAAATTATGAACTGGTCTTTTTCTCAAAAATTGCTCAACTTTTTTCATGTATAAAACCTAAAAGAATGCATTAGGTTTCACTTTATAACATTGTGTGTTGGACATATTGAGTTAAGACAATTCGATTTTTAAGCGTCGGCTCAAAGTCGGAAATCAGTTTCCATGGCATAGATGTAAGGCGTACGCCGAGCTAACTTGGAGGACATGATTTCGAGTCTCGGTGCGGAAAAAATTCTGGTTGAAAACACTTTTGGGGTTCGCGTAGTAGGGTATAATAGTGGAGAAGTTAGAAATAACACGAGAAAATTTGCGCTATTGCAGCACCACTAGTTTACTTATTGAAATATGTTCATTAAAAACAGATTTTGAAAGAAAATCGTGTACAATGTTTTGCGAATATGAGTAGTTTTCGCGTTATTTAGTGCGGAATAAATGCAATATTTAATCATTTGGTTTTTCAAAAGCGGTTCCAATATTTTTCTTTAAATTTTCTTCTCGTAAGTACCCTCGTATGCACCCTCCTTTGAGGGTGTAACAACTGGTGATAGATTCTTTCTGTATCAAACTCTCTGTATATTGAAAATTGCGAAAAACTTAAAATTGCAAAAGTAGATAAATTTGTGTCTTAAATAAAATCTGTTCTTAAAAAAATATCCTTTAAAAAACTCCACAAACATTCTTTAAATTCGTGTATTTTTACGGAATTTCTGTTTGAAGTTAATGTAAAAAACATCTTATAAACCACTGGAAAGTTTTTCTTCAAATTGTTTCCAAGGAAATAACAAGGGATGCTTAAAAGAATGGCGCCGATCGCCGTTTCGTCGAAATTAATGAATTTTCGGAAATTGCCAAAACTAGAAATAATGTCTGAAAGTATGTGCTGTTGTAGCAGCGCTATCTTCTGATTATCCGCCCTGTCTTTGTGCTGACCATGACCCAGGCCCCGGAGTGACGGTTATGAAACGTCCTTCTGTATGTGAAATATCTTGAGGCCAGGAACGCCCCTGCTTCCGGGCCTGTAGCCCCCTGCCCCGCCAGGCGATAAATCATGTGAGCTCTAACCGCGGGGGGGGGGTGCAGGGGGAAGTGGGCGACGGTGGGGGCGGAGATTGTGACCTCCCCTTCAGTCGAAGAGAGCTTCAGAGCTGTTGTTGAGGCGGTCAACCTGCGGTGGACGGGAGCGGGCATTTGATTGAAGAAGACGTACTCCCAGAGAGTTAGGCAGTTCAGCGATAAGTTGCAAGGGAAGGCTTTCGTCATGTTAGTGGATAAATTGTTTACCACACATTTAAAAAATATTTGGCGTTCATTTGAAACAGATTATCAACCCATTAGATTGATACATTCACTAAATGGTGTTCCGAAGTACATCAACAGCTCTGGGCATTAGTCCCTATAATAAATTGATTGTGTAGTCGAGCAGTGCATGTAGCACGTGTGTTTGTAAGTATAGGATGAGGAGAGGACAAGAAAGAAAAAAGAAAGATCGAGCGAGCTTCGTGTCGGCACCGCTAGGGGTCAATTTCCGATGGTGGCTGAATTTTCGGCACTAGCTACATCACTAGGTGGAATTTTGTCGCTGTATGGGGGTGAGTTCTAGCTGTTGGGTGTTGTGATTGGTAGTTTTCCATGTGAAGTATCCAAAAAAACAAGGATCCTTAATAAAAACTTTTATTCCAGACCAGGTACAATTGCTAAAGCATCAAATCTCCAGAAGAATGTGCCGTAAGCGCAGCCGGGTAGTCATAAACCAGAAGAAGTCCCAGAATCCGCCAAGTTACCGTATATCCGTCGGAGAGTTCCAAGTTTGTAGCACAGTCGTCGTAGTTGTCACTCTCCGCACTATCACCACCAAATCACTCGCCAGGAAACACTAGTTACCGCTGCCACTCGTTGTCCGCCTTGGCGTTGGAGTCGAAGCCCTCTTATAGCCCGGCAGGGCTGTGGGCCCGCCGACTAGCTGCGGAGTAGCGGCGGGATCGAGTCTCTATCCGCCTGCTTGTGCGTGACGGCCGCGCGCAGCCGGGCTCGGCTGGCTCGCACCGGTTCTTTCCCTCTGCCGCCAGGGGCGGTAACGCTCCGCTGACGTCACTCGGCGGCGGCTCCTTCAATCGCGCGCGGACGGTCACGACACCATGGTTCCTTCAATCCACACCAGGAGAATGCTGGAGCAGAACCATAATGAAGGGGCCACGAACTGCTAGTTCTTTCCTTCTTCTTCTTCTTCTTCTTCTTCTTCGTTGTTCTATTTACTTACTTTACTTTGTCCTACTACCTTACTTACACAAACTCACACTTACATGCACTGTACCCGTGGGGAGCAAACATTCAAAACGTGACATGTCCACTTCACTGTTTTCTAGTAAAAATGAAGAATGTAGCCCAAATATTACACTTTACAACACCGTCTTTGACTCAACGAATAAAGTGCTACTTAATGTATTGTAAGACATCTTACGTTTATTTTTGGAAATTAAATTCTAGGTAAAAACAACAGAAGGACTCAATTTTTGCCAAATGGAAATGTCACCGTCTGAATGTTTGCTCCTCACATGTCGGAAGACTAGTAATGTTTGTTTCGACTGAGGGAGTGCCCCGCTGGTGGGAGATACCTCGTTGAAGAAAATACCGCTAGCCGATGTGGTCGCGCCAGATGTCACCAACCAGAGAGTGAAGAACACCCTATCATCTGTGACAAAACATGCACTACATTTATTAATAAATAAATAAATATTATTATATTCATAGATATACTGGTATTAATAGATTAAATATTTTAATGATAATTTAGTAATAGTTTTTTGATACAAGGAAGTAAGATTCAGCAAAGTCAGCAAGATAATGCACCGAACCCAGTCTCCCAAACCTACCTGTTCTTACCTGGGCTCGTGTGGCCGGCTAGCTCAGGAAGCATGTGGATTATAGAAGTATAGATGGTGGACGGATTTAGCTACGTGACTAATTAAAAAAAATTATTTAGAACACAAATGATCTTTAATGAAAGAATTAAAATTTTAACATACAAAAATCAAGGTCTGAGCTCGTGAGTAATTACTTCTTCTAATTTTACGTTACAAAGCTAATACATTAAAGGGAACTTAATATTGTAAGGAAGTCGCCAATGCGCGGCGAGCACTTCCTGGAGGTTGACTATACCCCCCTGGATAAAAGTTTCTTTTATAAACAAGCGTTGCGCCTAAAGGGCGTGATGAAGATTTTGCCGCAGCTCGACAAATTACAACACAGTCACCGTTTACAGGCAGGCCCGCTGGGGTGAGCAACCTCCACAGGTCGCCAAACCTCACGCCAGACGGCGTGTCCCGGGGGTGCAGGGGAGTCCATGTGTCCCGCGTCGGCGGCGGCGGTAGCGGTGGCGCAGTGTGACCACGGCGACGGCGGCAGCGGCGACGATGGTGGTGCAGTGATGGTGACGATGAGGGTGACGACAGCTCAAGACTTAGGCGTCCGACAGCGCGATAATAATCGTCACGTAACTTGTGACGTGCCACGCGGGCGTGATCGGCAGAGATAAAAAAAATTATACTCGATCAGTGAGTAACCGGAGGAGCTACTCGTCCTCAATTCAAAGTAGAGGGACGCTGCCCTTCTCCCGCTCTACTGTTCTGCGAGCTGAGCGCACGTCAGCGCTCACCTCTCCTCGCCCTTCTGATCCGCCTACTGTGATCTCTCCCACCATTCTGATGTGCCTGCTCGGCGCATGCCAGCGCTCACAAGCCTTTTCTCCCCCCCCCAGTTTCCCAAATGTTCTAGAAGTTTCCGCAAATTTTGCCAAAACGTGCTTCTATTAGTGAAAAGTTCCTACGTCTTAACTAAATTTTGTCCAATCAGCTCCTGCGTCTTGCCGGTGTGTCGTGCGGAATTTTCCATAATGCGCTCTCACTCGCACACTTTTTTTAAATAAACGCAGATGGTCTCTCCCGAAGTCTCCGGACTGCGCAGCCCCCCTTCCCAGCCAGATCCCCGGGGATAGACCCGCGTCGGCGTTGGCGAAAACAGTTCCCCCCCGTTTGCCTGGCGCCGAGGTGTCGCGGCTGCAGCTGTGCGGAACGAATTAGCCGCCCGACGGCTCAGAAAAGACGCAAAAGGCGCCAGCACGCGTATTACGCAACATTTTGTTTACGATTATCCGGGGTACAATATTCGGTATCATTACAATAAGTAAAAGATACTATTTATAACATCAAGTTTCTATGTAACTACGGACACTTTGGTTACACGCTATGAATTGCTATACCCTTTTCCCGGAAGTTCCAAGAGTCGTTAGGACGTAATTCTTGGGATTGACGATAATTAAACCTAATTTTGTAATGAAGCAACTACAACAAGGTTTTTAATCAATTTTTTTCATATACACACGTTTTATGCCTGGAAATGGACACGCCGTGTAACTGTAACATTTTAAAAAGTTTATTTTTTAACGAAATTTTAAACCACAAATAAAACTTTTTGACATTAAAATACTCACTGTGGTCGCCACAATAAGCTTGTCATTATATATTAGTACGTGAGGAGAAAACTTTGTATCCATTTTTAAGTAAATTGTACTTACTAAAGCGTGAGATTTGGCATACATGAAATTTATAGGGAAAAGGAGTGCAGAAAGCTAAAATGTATAAGTAATGTGTTATAAACATATTAAATTAAATGATATAGCGTGTGAATTCATCCCGCAACATGCTGCAATACATTTCTCTTGTGCATCGCATATTACTCGTAAACTTATTGGTTAAATGGACAGGTTCTTTATTGCTTCCAGCACTGCTGGGAACGTATTGGATTTTGTCTGAACCTCGTATGTTTGCAAGTAAAGTTATTAGGAATATATTTTCTTTTTCTACTGCACATCAAGACACGATGCAGCTGACGGTCATTAGTATTACTGCAATGCAAATTCAATTTTTGTTCCGATGGACACGTTTATTTTTGCATGAACGCTCCTCAAATTGCAACATACTTATAAAGTAATGTTTAAATAATTGAAGTAAGATTCTATGTACAGTTGACAAACAAAAATTCTTTAGTAATATTAACTAACCGAGGTAAACAACATTTGGTAGATCTACGAATATTAATTGGTAAGATGGTAACACTGTTATCCAAAAATACTTAATACGAATTGCAGTTTCATATGGACAAGCAGTGTACCCACCTAACTGTAAATTACAATGGACTCAGTGGAACTAAATTGATGGAAATGGAAACTAATGGAATGTTTTATAAATAATAATTTTATTTGTAATGGTTCGTGTACATAATGGTCTAAGGAAACGTACAAAGAAAATTGAAGAAGAATAAACTGTCTATAAATAATTGGTTCACAAACTTTGGAGTTGTGTTATTTTTTCACTTCATACATTATACACAAACAGAGGGTACTCGAAACAATACATTTTCCTTCTTAAGCTCATTGCTCTGTTGGTGGTTGAGGTCATGAGACCAATTTCGTTGTATTTCTCAGCAATGCGGAAGGGGTGAGAAGTCCAGTGACCCCTCGTTTTCATAGGAAGACTTTCAAATTTTGTAGGTGTTGTAGAGAATTAAGACAAACAACACACGAATTTGTACACGCAGATGACCCAATAGAACGTAATTCAAAAATACAGACAATAAATGAACAAGTATACTCTTTGGCAAAATAATCTCAATAACATTAAAAACATTTTTAATAATGAATTACGATCGAATTTCGACCGTTAGTTGATATTATAACACATTAATTTATAATTGCTTAGTGACCTTAGAACTTCGATTATAAAAGACACTAAAAACTGCGTAGACGTTCTGAACTGCCATTGACTTTCAACTAGCAATTCTACTTCTAATGAATATTTGCTTCCTTTCAGAGTAATGTTCAGATATGAAGCTAGTTTTATAAAAGCATTGTGTTGCAAATTCCAGCGTAATTGTCAGACACTTTGTGTTTGTATACAATTAACAAACTCGGAAGCAATGTTATTAATGTAAGTAAATATTGGGAAGAAATATTCTCAGAATCACAAGAGATAGTTTAGTTATTGTTCTGTTTCTACTTAACCATATGCTTCCTACTCGAACAAATTCCGAGACTTTCCCTTTAAACAAAACTTTCTGGGCTCTAAACGAGTTATCACTAGCTTGTCTTAACTAGTTTTGTCGTAAAGTATTCAATTTTAATAATATTAAATTAATAAAATAAATGCATATCCGTCATTGTTTCATTAAATTTTCACGACTAATGCAATTGGAGTTGGTCTTTGTAAGGTATCAATTAAAGGCCTTGGGTTAATAACATGCTATGTCACACTTCTGATGAAATTGAGATATTAATTCATTTAGACCCCGCATAGAAGTATCTCAATGTTGGGTTTTTATTTGAAATATCTGCCTCAAGATAACAGTGTAATTTATAAGTTAACACTCTTTATCTAAATGTGTATTATGCAATGTTTAAACCTTTACTTTCCTTTTCCTCAAAACTTACGTGTAGTGTCCTAGCATATTATTGCCCCGAAGTCTTCAATTCATCATGAAGGCATAGCCCTACTTACGCGGCCCCGGGCATCAATTGATGCCATACAGTGCTTCTGACAGGGAGGTTCTAGGGTTCGAGTGTCAACAGTGGCAGAATTTTGAACACTAGCTAGATAGCTAGGTCGAAGCCAGCCGCTAAAATGGATAGAATCACTAACGCTGGGGTCGGGTCAGAAAGTGAAATTCAAAGAAAAAGATGTCAGCAGCATTTTCCACTGCACGCTCCGAATAGGAATGGCATCAGAATAGATTACACGGACCCCGTGTTATGTACGTGAAAAGACACAAGTCAACAATAACAATTTATTGGTTCAACTTTTACAGGCGTGAACCAGTTTACAAGTATTCAAAAGCGTAGTACGTAGTACAAAGCTGTGGTGTTCCAAAATCCAGTAGATGTCCCAAAAGTCGCGCACTGTCGTCCAAAAATCGCCGGAGAGAGAATACCAATTACGTCGCAGAGTTCGCACTAGGGTCACAGTCACTACTTCGCTTCATGATCGCACTTCACTACTGAGTGCCCCTCCGGCCGGTGCGGCCCGTTAAGAAGCGCTCCGCGTCGCAGATTCGCCTCGGGCCTGTAGATCCGCTCGCCGGCCGCTCCCTCCTCATTGGGCGGTCTTCGCGCCGGTTCGTGGCCCTGCTGCCTTCCGTAGCCGGCGTCCCGCGCTGCCGAATTGGCGCGCGATATAACTTCTCGCATATCGCCGCAACACCCCGCATTGTTGGTACCTTGCCGTGTTCTCGGAAAATAAAACAAAAGAAAGCTACTGGCGTCGGGTCAATTTGACGCCAGGAGTTTAAGAGTTAAGGGTCCCAACAAAACGTACTTTAATTTTTTGATAAGCAGGTCAGCAGGCAGCGCACTAAGCAGGCTGCTCCAGTGAACGGTGAAATTAATATTGAAAACTTCCGAATATACTTTTGGCTTTTCAAGGCACTGTATTTTGCCAGCCCATGCAAACATTTGAATCTGTTTGATAACACTAAATATTTCACGAACTATATTATGTTCCACCTGTTATAGCATTATTACCACATTTCTTACCAAATATCCGCGTGATTTACGTCAGCTGGCCTCCGCACTTTCAGCACGCCTGGATTGCGTTGTCCTTTCACGGAGCGTACATTACGTCGCCGGCAATGATTGTCAATAACGTGCTTGTGACTCAAATGGCAACCACCAAAGCTAGATTTTGCGAAAATACTCTCTGCTTAGTGTATGAGAAACACTACAGCAAGCGAGTATCCGGGATTCAACAGTGCAAACAAAGACGTCTTCTTTTGAGTTTTATTTCGTATTTCTCACTTTAAAGCGCGCTGCCTAGTAACGACTCTGCGAAGTACTGTATTTTAAATGTAAATAATATTTGCGTGTTTCTTACTCTCTGCAATTGGATTCGCGGGTTTTTGGAGACAAAATAAACCATTTTCATGGCCCGATACATGAAATTGAACGAGCTTAGCCCGAATTTGTGACAATGAAAAGGTAAAAATTGTTTACGTAAATTCGACACTTAACTTACAATAATAACATGCGAAAACAATGAGATCTCAGGGATATAAAAAGTATTCTTTGCGAAGAGGGAAACATCTTCCCAATGATTAATATTTTGTCTATACTGTCTAATATGTCTTCCATTTTGAATGGCGTGTTGGAAAGAAGAAGCAATTTCTCGTGTGTGACTGGCTGTTGTATTTCGTATAAATAGATATTTAGACAAAATATACATAAGAATTTCGTGGAGATACCTATTTAGCCAGAACGTATGTTTCACTACCTGTATACTCTACACTAGCTGTTCTTCAGTATTTTAAATATTTTAATTTGAAAAGACTGTACATGAATATTCATATGAAGTATGTGAAATCAATATTCAATTGCGCTCGTATACGGCAAAGTATAATCAATATGGGTGCGAGCGATGTTACGCGGTTCTCTTTAACTTCCAGTTTCTGAGCACGATTGTTTGATCAATGTCATTCTCGAGTTTGCATTGTCATAGTCTGAAACAAAATCACGACTACTGAATATTCTCACTGGTTTTCAATAGAGTAGACAAAATTAAGTCATATTTAAAAGATTATTCAAATATTGAATTATAAATTGGCATAAACGATACTACTAATAGAAATGCTGATGAGGTGATTTTGAAAATATCCTGAAGTACATGTAGTTTTCCGTGTATTTATCATAGTCATTTGTCAGTCAGGAAATGGAAGAAATTCCACGTTTACTATAAATTGGAAGAAATTGTATTTTTATTCTCACTCCATCTTAACAGTTTCCGTTCTAATCGTGCCCTGCCTCGTCCTCCCATGCGTTTCGTTGCAATGTCATGCATTACGGGTAGCATTCGATTACTTTTCGGTCCAAAACTATAATATAGGAATGGCTGGATGGTTGAATGGACGAATGGATGTATGGATGGATGATTGGATTAATGGGATAAATGGATATCTGGATGGACTGGTGGTTGAACGGACGAATGGAAGGACGGATGGATGCACAGACAGATGGATCGTTGGGTGAATGGAGGGCTGGACAGATGAAGCGTTGAATGGATGGACGGATGGATGGATAGTTGAATGAATGGATGGAAGTATGTGTCGCGCCAAACTCTCGTCAGATGAGAAGCTTTTGAGCTGAAACGGTCAATATGCACATGATTATATATATATATATATATATATATATATATATATATATATATATATATATATAGTGTGTGTGTGTGTGTCATGAGTAAACTACTTATTGTTGTGTTATTTCAGAGATAAAAAAATTTTAATAATGACATTTTCAAAATTACAATGTTAAACACTTAGAAAATGATAAGTTAATAAAAAATAAATGAATAAAGGAATGTAAGGATTGAAATCACGTGACTTCCCACTACTTTAGTATGTAATTTTCACATGTATTAATCTTTTAACTAATTATTAGTTAATTTTCCAAGCACCTTTACATATTGTAGAACGATATTAACTGTCAAATTCCTCCAATATAAATGATTTAAATGTTATTAATCCACATAGAAAATCACTTGGTAGTGGTCACGAATCTGTCAGAGAAACATACGCCAATTAAAACATTGTTTTTATGCAATAGTAATTTTGTAATTATAGATAGCATACATAAAGTAATGAAATTCTTTAAAATAATCTGTCGTATCGTCGTTATCGTATTCTGCATTACAAGTTTGCCCTATTAACGCGTTTGATGAAGCGATTAAAAATTAATAACTACTCTGCTTTTTTTCATTAGCAATATTTATATTCACAGAAAAGAAAGAAAAAAACGTATACTGGAACCCAACTTTGATTTATTGGCCATTTCGTTTCCGGACACACACCAACTCCACTGGGCATTATTTCCTTGAGTGTAGTACGTGTTTAATCATTGGGTGGAGGATTCAAAGGCGACCTACACATTGACTTGCGGGATTTTCCTCATCCAGATCTCTCCCCGGCCGGGAAGGATCCCAACTGGGACAAGATCTAAGCTCCTGGCTGGGCTCCCGTCATGTGTGGTAGTAAATTGCATGTGAGTGTATGTGTGTGTATTTATAATGTAATTTATTTTCTGCAAATCCTTTTTCTTCGAAAACGTTTCAAGACTGTCACCAATAATGAAATAATTGCCAAATAAATGAGATCAACGTCCAGAACTTGGATTGAGATTTAACATCCCATGTGTGAAAATAGGAGTTTATTTAAAATTATTCATTTAAAACATTTTTTTACAATTGTATATTTTGAGCAGAAATATATTTTTGTTAGTGAAATATTTTTTGTTGTTGTGTTAGCGAAATGTTTTTTTGTTGTTGAAATAGTTTTTACAGATCCATTTTTCATTCATGACATACAATTTGTTTATCCTAGTTTTGCTTTAAAACCGTCTTTCGACAAGATGGACACGAGCGATCAAATCATTGTAGATGAAAAGAGAGCGAGGGGATGGGACCTTGGGATGTCCAAAGAGTCAACACGGCTGTGACGTCTCGTGAAGGCAACGGCGCCCACCGACCACCACGCGAGCGACTTGCGGGGCAGCCTGTGGGTCGATAAGTGGGGAGTGGAGTGGCGGTGAACAAAGGCACGCACCGCCCGAGCGATGCCCGCCTTGACTGCTCTCTGCAGAAGCGATTACGCGGCGAGATCTGGGATTGATTGGTTGATTGATTCGTGTTTCCGAGCGCGTCAACTGCTTCGGTCATTAGTCCCGTTAATGTAGTGCATGTTTTTTCCTCGGGAGATGGCGATCTTCCCCCGCTGGATGGCGAGATCCGGTGCCAACCTACCATCGGCTAGTGGGGTCTCCCCCTAACCAGGACTCTCCCACCAGCGGGGCACCGACCCATCCGGGACAAGCTCTAAGCTCCCGACTGGTCTCCCGGAATATGTGGTAGTGTAGTGCATGTTAGTGTAAGTGTGTGTGTGTGTGAGAGGGGAGAGGATAGGACAAGGAAGAGGAAGGAAAGATCGCGCTCGGTTCGTGGCCCGATTGGTAGGGTACTGCTCCAGCATTCGCCTGGTGTTGATCGGAGAAACCACGGAAAACTACCGATCAGAGCAGCCGGCCGCTAGAGTTCTCCTCCAGACAGCGACTGAATTCGACCTAGCTGAAAAGCTAGTGTCGAAAATCCTGCCGCCGTCAGGACTCGAAACTAGGACCTCCCGGTCAGAGGCGCTGCTGTTACATCAGTTGATGCACTGAGCTACCGCTACCGGTGCGCGAGATCGTGGAAGTGGATCTGGCGGACAAGGAGGCCAGCTGATGCAGGATAATTTTTTCTTGTTCATATGCGGAATGATTATTTCAATTATATACACTCGGTTATATACAAATATACAATCGGTTTAAATCATTTCTTTAATTAGCGTTTCCAAAGATTTTTTAAATTTTTTTAACTAAAAAATATCTTTTTGAATCATCCATAGATCATTACTTCAAAATATCTGCATGTTTTGTCTTTTAATGACATGCAAAATTTAATTACCATACTTAAATTGTGTATTGATCTAGCTAACTATTGAAACATTTTTACATATATGTGCGCTATTCCACGATGGGTACGCCAACATTTTAGCCTTTACGTTTAAAGGTATGTGAAGTTAAATCAATATAATTTTTGTTATAATTCCAATAAATGTTCGTCTCCAAATTCCTTACGTTGGTGAACAATACTTTTCGAGGGCGACGACCTATCTCGAACAGAATGGGTCATCTCTAGGAATGTTTGCTGATTAAAAAAAATGATTGGCTTGCGGAATCTAATTATTAAATAAATCAGCCTTTTTCCCAATAATTTTTTTCAGGTTTGTTGAAGTCAATTATTCTTCCATTAAATCTTCGATACTGCATTTACAAGTAGTATATTATTCAATTACTTTCTTTGGGGCAACCCAATTTAATCGAAAGAGTAATACCTGCTAACATCTAAGCTAATTCAAATTCAACATATTCTATGCTGGGTAGATCTTAAAAACAAAAAAACAACAATATATTGTGTCATTTCCTTGACTAAAAAAGGGTCAAACAGGCCTTTTCAAAAAGACTCTGTATTTCAATATTTCAATATACAGCTCCGACGCTACTTTCTTCTACGAGTGTCACACCACTAATGAATTTTATTCAACCGTGTGATCTTTCAATTTTTGAATATCAAATTCAGCGATCAAAACTTCTTACTCTAAAGATGTGCATTTGTTAATTGAAAGTAAAATTTATCCTACCATCTATATTTTTTTTAAAAATATCTGCATCATAGAATCATCACAAGAATGAAATGAATTCAAACAATTTTGAAAAGTCTATGTTGCCATTTTGCGAAATGAAAACGCGTCAATCGAAGTCATTGTCGCAAGAGACATTGGTTGCAACAAAGCCCGCTTAAACACTTTGCTTTTGCTACTAACTCGCCTTCAAAAACTGCTCTAACTTCGCACTTTTGTTTTTGAAAAAAGTTAAAATACTACAAAATAGTAAATGAACCAATATTTGTTATAACAAACTTCGAGATACGACAGTTGAATATTATTCACTTCTTGCTTCTCCTATCACATTGTGTACATTTGCATAAACACGTGAAGTTGTGGCAAAGACTACAGTTTCTAACGCTTAACTTCCATCGCTGCTAATTTCATCGAATTAAAAGACTAACGTTAAGCACTCTATAATATATTTACGATTATTACAATAGGTTATCATCATTTCGTTTAAAAATATTACAGTTATGTGTCTGAAATTTATCTCATTGCTAATAAAAGAGCAATATGTAAACGCCCTATGCAAACGCGGGAAATTCGAATTTACAATTTGAATTTCCTTTCCCCGAAAATTCGAATTTCCTTTTCTCAAAATGTAGAGAGTGGGCCCAAAATATGACTAGCGCCACTTTCTTTACCGTTCTTTGCTACATACGTGAAAAAAAGTGGGGACGTTTTTGAGGAAAAAATGTTTACAAAAATTAAAAATTGCCTCTGAATGACGCAAAATTGTAGGAAAAGTACTTATATTTTAGATCAATTGAATATGTCTTCATTCTAAGATTTGTTTTAATTTTATTTTCTTATATAGTGAAGTAAGTGCGTTACAAGATTGTATACGATCTACAATCTAGCAAGCTTAGTACTAAGTGTTACAGGAGAGCGAGGATATTTCCACTGGAGGCGTCAATAATCAATAGTTTTGTATGCGAGAATGTATGTGAGAATAGGATAACTATAGGAAGAAAAGAAAGTAAAAATGACGTTTGTGAAATTTCTCTTTAGGGTGGTTTAAATTTATCCTTTGAGAATCTAGATACGATTCTTCGGTGTTGGTTATATATTTTTTCTAGATTGAATATGGAAGTTGCAGGGGAGGATGGTAAGGAAAGAAAAGAAAAATGGATTAGTGGCTGATATTATCATTAATCGTGTGAAGAACAAACTCTCTGTGGAGTTGCTAGTTTGATCTTTTCCTCAAGAACACATTTCATTCAGAAAAATACATATTTCGTTATTGTAGTTGAAGGAACTCGGCGAAAAAATTTAGAAATGTTGCAGTTTTCGAAAAATCTGGATTTTTAATTAAAATAATTCCAGCACAATCCTTTTAAACATCTTTTACGTTATCCGGGGACAAAATTGAATCAAAAAGGTTGGGACATTTCATAAGAAAAAAATATTTAAAAACAAATTTAATTGCCAATATTCCACGCAGAATTACGAGAAAAATAATCAAATTTTCAAAACTCTGTACATAACCTTATTTCAAAATCTGCCTTAGGTAGGGATATATTTCATTAAGAAGAAAAAACTCGATCTTCAATATTTTAGTTGTAGAAAGTCACTGAAAAAAATTTGTACTTTTCCAATTATCGAAAAATTAGGGATTCCAACGAAAATGAGACCAGCACCATTCTCTTACGCGATCTTTGCGCTATCCGAAACCAAAATTTAAATCAAAAGTTTGTTCCCATTTTTGAAAATATTGAAAATGTCCCAGGGTGTTCAAATAAAGGACCCCCCAATATTAAAATATCTGTTTCAAATTCAAGGGGGCGACAAGATCGATGAATGTGGATTTTGGAGAAAATCATCTGAACGGTGTAGGCGCCAGCGTTGACCACCACAGACGAACAGAATTTATTTATTTATTTATTTATTTACGTCAAAAAACAGTTAAAAACTGCGTATGACGGGCTATGGGGAAAAGTGAATTGTGTGCACATTTTCAAAATTCTGTCATCCCTACACTAAATCATATACTACTTAAGTTTTGAATTTTGAAAGGGAGAAAAAAAAACAAAAAAACTCCCATGTAATAAAATCGATTTTCAAGGATAAATAAGCAATAAATTTTGAATTTTGAAAGGGAGAAAAACAAAAACAAAAAAACTCCCATGTAATAAAATCGATTTTCAAGGATAAATAAGCAATAAATTTTGAATTTTGAAAGGGAAAAAAAAAAACTCCCATGTAATAAAATCTATTTTCAAGGATAAATAAGCAATAAATTTGGCTCTTATTACTTCCTGCCGCGACAACGTGGAAACGATAATTTGAATAATTGTATTTCCCACTGAATTCTAGAAGACGTGCACAGAAAATGAAGTTACATTTATTTTGCCGCCAGAGTTGTTAATTTTGCCGCCAGAGACCCACAAAACACGGATTCTGAATACATAATGTGCTAGAGAAATAATTTACTCTATATAGAGACAAGATTTATCCACTTTTCGTTACCAGCGCCCAGCAAAGATTTTTTGTGCCAAAAATTCGCCGTTTTTCCCGCAGCATTACAATACTTTCCTTATACTGCGTAAGCAGTAGTGAGAAATTAAAATGTTCTCCTATACCTAATAATAGTAACATAAGTTATTTATACTTGGCTATTTTCAAGTATATATCAGTTGGAATTTTCTATTTTTACTGGTTTTTACTCGCGTTTGCCTAACGTTCTGTTTTTCCACAAAGTAATCGTACTTGAGTTAGTTCTCTCACACAAGCTTTAAATGAAATTTTTGCTGCAACATACACTTCTAACTCACGTAAATAATTCTACCTTCGAAATCTGAATAGCTTCCACAAGCTACTCACATTTTGTTCTCACCTCCCGTGTGAGTACCCAATCACCTCCCACACCTGAATGCGAGCGTCACCTTCCATGTGTAAATATGCAAAACCGCAATGTGCAAAGCGCAAAGCGCAAAGCCATGCGCAAAGCGCATGTCTGCAAAAGCGTTCCTTTCCGAATCTGAATTCCGTCTTACAAAATCATGGTTCTTGAAAAAACGTCACCTCCGTTTTCACTTGCATTTAACTTTTAATAAATAATTTTATGATTGGCCTTAACCAGACTGACACTTATTCTGTCCTGTTGCCTACACTGGTATTAAAACGTGTCACCATTTGTCGTACCTTTTTTCTTCATTACTTTATTTGAATCGATCTAATAAAAATGTATATTTTAAAATGAACCTCATCATAAATCATGAATGTGTTTAATTTTATTTGTGAGTATCCAACATTCAATATTTACTATCTATTTCAGCCTCAAAGAGTCACGAGTGCTGAAATTCCCGTTGTAATATATCAATACGTCAAATATGGCTACCATATGTCCTCTTTGTAAATGTGTTATACCACTCGTGTAGTGTCATTTAGGTTTTAATATCCTGAAATAAGTTATTGTTTCAATAAATTTGTATGAAAATTCCCTTAGATGTGTTTGGTATATCTCATTGTAAATGCGGTTAGTATAAATTCATACTTTCGTTCTGGTCGACTACCTTGCCCAGTACAGGTTCTCAAGAATTAAAAACATAAATATCTATGGCGGGAATTATTTATTAGGACAACAAGAAACTGGTGATTTCATTTAGTCATGAAAATAATGTTTCGTTCAAGAAATTAATTAATTCGCATAAAAATATTTCATATTGGAAACCGTCTGAAAGTCGTTTACATCGCTAGTAATACATACAATTATAAAACACTAAGAACAACCATAATAATAATAATAATAATAATAATAATAATAATAATAATAATAATAATAATAAACTATTTCCCATACAACCAAAACCGTTAACTACGATTGTAACTGATTTTTACATTTATACAAGTCATGTATGACGAATATTGAAAATATATGTATTGGCCATCTTTAAAACCTAAACCAAAATTTAATCAAATTACATTTTTTATAGACGCACAGTTAGTTTGTACTATAATTACTTTCATTTACTTCCCTTAATGTAGATGATACTATTAAAGTTCTCTGATGATTCTTCTTTTTTTCTCCGAAAACACTCCTAATGTTTTCGAACATTTGACTATATTAATAAAACATGACTTTGTACGAAGATATTGTCATATTAAAAATTTAAGAGCTTGGAACCTTCAATTTCAACTACGCATTGTACCCATTTTATTCATTGTTTACCTCCACATCTAGAATCAGGACTCTGCCAAATTTGAACTCCAAGTAGCTTTTTCACCGACAACACTTGTCTGACTTCTCGTGCCTTCCTGGAAAAACTGCACGTTTTTGTCAGCTCGTCTACCGATTGGCTTAATATTCTAAGCAGCTGAGGTTAATTTACTGAACCCCTTGACAAATGTTTGCAAAGGGATCCCAATATCGTTTGTAGACTAGCAATAGCTGCTACTTTTAAAGCATGCTCAATGAACTAAAATTTCAAAATTTAGCACTTTTGCGAAAAGTAAAATGATGCTCAAAGGTACAAATATATCCAAATGCACCAAAGAAAGCATAATGCAATAGTCTATCAGTATCAGCTACAGTACCATTGACCGTAACATGATTTGTATACTCAAATTAAAATGAAATAAAAGGCAGTAAGGATCTCTGAAAAATAGTGTGCGGCACACGTGGTACAAGAATCAAACTGATTTTGTTCGTCTTTATGAGTTAATTCCAGTTTTCATACCTAAAAATGTCTTAATGTAGATAGTACGTGGGTATTATACTCGCATGTTTTCTTGAACCCTGGAATAACTACTGTAGCGTCATGACGCTACCAACAGCATGAGCAGGTGGCATGCTCCAGGCTCGGACAATAGCAAGCTATGACGCACTAGGTTTTTCCCGGTGTGCGCGTCGCTTGGATAAGGCAATGGAGGCGGCGGCAGCGTCGCTAGGGGGCTATTTAAGGGCCGAGCGAACAATAGACGTTCTTCTTTGTGTTCCTGGCTGCGAGGTGTTAGGTCGTTGCAGGTGGTGCTTTGGGCACGCGGCGCAAGAAGCCGGCCGTAGGTCGTGACGAAGGAGACATGTACCTCGGTCTCAGGGCGAGTGGGGCTACGCACAGCGCACGTTAGTATGGGGTAGCGGTGTGGTAGCCGTTCAAATATCATTTCTTGTAGTGGGGTCAATTTAGTTTGTTTATTGTACTACAGTGCTTTGATTGTTTTGTGACCACGGTCGAAAGTTGGTAATAAATCAGCTGTGAGTACAACCCACTCTCGTCTGTGTGTTTATTACACCCTGTATGACGCCACAGACGAAGGAGTGATTAAAATGGTGGCAGCGGATAACAAGAACCCGGTAAGCATCGCTGTAGGCCGTGATTAAAATGGTGGCAGCGGATAACAAGAACCCGGTAAGCATCGCTGTAGGCCGTGATTAAAATGGTGGCAGCAGATCAAGTGAACCCAGTAGGCATCGCTGTAGGCCAAGATTAAATTGGTGGGCGTTGTTGCAGTAGGCATTGGTTTAGGCCGTGATAATTAAACCAGGAATATCAGCAGTAGGGCTCGAGCAAGCCAAAAGTAGTGTTGTAGGTACCGAGTAGCGGGGCCGAGGTAATGCAAGCGTGTATGCTTTACCTAGCATCACGGGGTGCGGTATTTTAGAAGAGTTGTTAGGACCGGCGTAATAGTAAATAGCAACCGATAGCAACTCGGAGTGATTAAAATACTGCGGGCGGAGCGACGCTTCAAGAAAGAAGTAGAAGGAAGGAAGGAAGTCGTACGGGACCGGTACGAGCACTCACGAGGACTACGCACGAGCACCAGAACGAGAAAGGCAGCCGGCAGACAACGCACGGGGTAAGTACGTTTTTCTGTGAGGCACGGCACTGGTTGGAGCTATGGCGTACTTAACTAGATTTAAAAAAGAAGGGATGATCAGAATTGCTAATGATTTGGGTATTGTATTAAACGGGACGGAAACCGTGATTAAACTAAAAGAGTTGATAATCAGCCATGAGGATTATGAGCAGGAGTTTATTGAGGGTTTGGGCGAACAACATCGCCAGGATATCGAGGAAGAGAAGGCGGAAGAGAAGGAGAGGGTAGAACGGGAGAAAGATAGGGAATTAGAACGATTGAGAATCGAAAGGGATGCTGTAAGAGCAAGCGTAGGAGGGAGCGGGGAAGCACGTGGCGAGGCACGAGTTGAATCGCATCGGGAAAGTATTAAAGTAGGGCAGATTATAGGTCGATTTCGTGGTGAGCAGGATGATATCACGACATATTTAAGTGCCTTTGAAAGTCAGTGCAGACAGCTGAAGGTACCCGAAAGCGAATGGGCTGTTCATATAATTGGATTGTTGCCGTATAATGTGAATAATTGGATTACGTTAGATGAACAGGAGGACGAATGGACTTATGCAACTTTAAAATCAAAATTATGGGAGTTATATAGATTTGATGCGGAAAAATTTCGTCAGCTGTTTGTTAAACACAGCAAAGGTAATAATTCCACGTGGGGTATATTTGCTCGAGAATTATTAAATTACGCGAGAGAATGGGTGTCCGGATTAAGTGTAAACACGTTTGAGGAGCTATTAAATCTGATAGTTACGGATCAGATGAAGCGGAAGGTTTCATGGGAATGCCCGATCATTTTGTTGATTCGTGGGCGGAATTTATCAATCCTTTAGATTTTGCGAAGAAATTAGACGCGTATGAAAATCACAGGCAAGGGTGGAGGAAGTCAGGACCTTTTCAGTCCAAACAGAAAGAGCCGGTAGAAACAAAGGGCGCAGCAGGGCCGGGGAAGGTAATTCCGAGTACGAGCGAGAAGGACAAGGTTGCGGCGCGGCCTGAATTCGAGAAGCGGTTTGTTAGGAAATGTTTTGTATGCCAGTCACCACAACATTTGGCTAGGCAGTGTCCTAATAAAAAGACCGAAGCTGCGAATCATGTGTGTGAGCCGGAAGCGAGCGAATTGTTTCGAGAACATACATTCGTCGGAAAAATTAACGGACGGAACTCCTTGATTCTTCGTGATACTGGGGCTAGTTTCGATTTGGTTAGTGAAAATTTAATTGATGCAGCAGATTTAACTGGAGAATCAATTTGGATTAGTCAGCCCTTAGATAAATTTCCCAAGAACTTACGTGTGGCGCAGATCGTTCTAGAAATACCGAGCGGGCGTGTAGTTACGCGGGCTGCTGTGGTACCTAAAGAATGCGAATTACCTTATTACATTCTCAGCAATCGAACCATGTTATTATTACAAGAGGTTAAAGAGGGCTTTGTAGAACCGCAAGAAATTAATTTAGTGGTTACTCGCGCTAGTGCAGCAAAGGCAGATCAGGTGGGGCCGGGAAATTCTGTAGAATCGGTCGTACAGCCGGTGGAGACGGAGGTGAGTGAAAGTATTGTGGAGGTAGAGGAAGACACAGGGGCGATATGTGCCGGGAGCGAAAGTGAAGTGGAACTCTCGGGTGAAATCAAGAATTTGTTGCGAGTAGACGCGGAGCAATTTCGTACGGCGCAGCAAGAAGACGAGGAGATCAGGCAGATTTATGAGGCACATAAAACCGTAAATCAAGCTTTAGGAAAAGATTCTTATTTTGTTAAAAATGATATTCTCTTCAAGAATCGGCAAAGTAAGAAGGGAGAAACTTTCGAGATGTTAGTTGTGCCTAAGGTTTATCGCGGAGAAATCTTAAAGGTTTGTCATGAAACGGCCTCGAGTCATTTAGGTAGCTCGAAGTCAAAAGCATGTATGTCGCGATATTTCTACTGGCCGAACTGTTTCCAGGAAATGGAGAAATTTGTTAATTGCAACAGTTGCCAGATAGTAGGTCATGGTGGGGATAAGAGGAAAGCACCTTTAGTTATTGTGCCTACAATTAGTGAAGTGTTCTCCAAATTAAACATTGATACTGTAGGGCCGTTTACGCAAAGTAGTTCTGGGGCGAAACACATTTTAACTGCAATTTGTGTAGCTTCACGGTACCCCGAGGCCATTCCTATAAAGGATTTGCAGACGACCACTATCATAGAGGCTTTATTAGAATTGTTTAGCAGGACCGGATTTCCGCGGGAAATTCAAACGGATCAGGGAACATGTTTTACGAGCAACTTGATGGTAGAATTCGCAGAAAAATTTGGAATTCGACTAGTTCGTAGCTCGCCGTATCACCCGCAAAGTAACTCGGTAGAGAGAATACACCGGACGATGAATAGATTATTCAAGGTTCTATGTTTAGAGGCAGGAGGTGACTGGGAGACGAACCTTCCGGCAATATTGTTTGCCATGAGAACGTCGGTTCACGAGTCTTTAGGGTATACGCCGGCAGAGTTAGTATTTGGGAAAAATTTGAGGACACCTGTGATACTTTTGTATGAAAATATTGTCGAAAATGAATCAGAGAGTAATTCTGTGACTGAGTATG